>JAVFBW010163424.1:0-11522 GCA_034783835.1 Mopalia ciliata
AACCTGCAAAATTTTCTGAACTAGAATCTGTTCAAACTAAGAAAGTGTTATCCCAAAATAACGAAAATACTGTAAAACTTTAAGCTGTAAAGGGTTGTACCTTCAATTTAAAATACTCCTCAGATGCTGATTGAGCTGTTCACAGCAGTAATTGTTTGATGAAATGGTGCCATTTTACAGCTTTTTACTTGTTATCCATATCTATCCATATGTATTACTCTTGACACTTTCATAAATACTTGTTGTTTTGACAATACAAATTATTTTACAAATTGTACATGTTATTTATATTTTTGTTAAATTAAACTTTCTTCTATTAAAATGAACCATAATTACGAGATAAACAATATACTCACATGAAAGTCAACCTATGATATACCGTAAGTGGACAAAAAACCATGATGTGACGTGTTTACGTTGAACGCTTACCCAATTACTTCAGCCATAACATAACCATTAAAATACACAAAAATAACGAATTTCATTTTCGATTTATAATTGAAAACCAGATAATTTGATTACTTTGCAGTACGAATTGTTTGTTTAAAATATATACCACAACAAAGCTTTAATGACGTTGACAAAAAGCAACAAAATTAAACATTGAATATGTAAACTAACTAAGCTCAGCTGGAAATGATGTATGGTATAGATCGATTACTTTCCTTTTAAATGTTGATGTGTGATGTAGGTCGCCTGACATTCACATGAAGCCTTTTTGCAGGTCTACCCTTCGTACAAAAGCATGTGCAAAAAACACAAAATGTATTTTCCTGTGCTAAAGGTATACAACCTTTCATTGCTCTCAAGATGTTCTTTATTTCCAAAAAGTGTGTGTGTGGGGTGGAGGGGGAGGGGTGCCTTGGGCTACATTTGGGTTGACTTCACTTACCGCTAGCCACCCCTTGGAGCAGCCATATCTTCAAACATTTGTGTATTATTGAATTAGAACACTGATGCAGGTCAAGGTTTACCGTCAAGAAATTGCTATCGGGATCTTCGTTATTTAGAATTGAGCTGATACTAGTTAAAATAAATGTCTGCGGTCGACGTGAATAACTTCACTCCAGGGGCTGAATTTGTTGGTTAATCTTATTTTCAATTAAATGATTTAAATCAATTCTTGGAGATATACATGCTACTTAATTTAAAACCCTTTTTATTAACTTACTAATCAAAAAAGTAGTTAGAAGTCAGCAATAGTCAGAAGTAACTATTTATCTTTGCAATTAAATATAAGTTCAGTGCTGGTATTTATTTCTTTCTTTCTTGCTAGCAAAACGAATAAGTTACATGACATCTTAATAATATCTCGAATGATCATGTTTGGATAGAGCCCATCGTATGTTTGGTCTTATTAAAAGATCATGTAGACCGTTTATATCTCTTGAAACATTTAAATCATCATTTACACTATGTAATGTAGAATAATATTCTCATGTTTGGTCGCCTGCTGCTAAACATCACAAAAACCGTACCGGATATAGAAAGAATTGAGGAGGAGTAGGCAGAAATTGGTCATCTCGCGAGAAGTAGTGAGCATCGCCTGTGACATCATAACGTCAAATGACGACATAGTTGACGTCAAGGTAGTAGTTCTGGGAATTGATTTCGTTGAATAGAGAAATTTTATATACTAATATGAAAAATGAGTGCCTTGAGTCAGCAGTTTCATTCATGCCAAAGCTTTACACATCAGGGGTTATCTCCCTTAGCTGTACATGCCCAACATCACTAACACACCGTCTCATCATGTAGGAACTGAAGTGGCACTGCACTAAATTCAATAATGGGGCTCAGGGAGGCTTCTGAGGTTGTGTGGGGTTGGATGAAGGTGTGACCCATCTCCCTTGATGCTTTGCACGCTGCAATTTTGGTGCTTCTCTGGCATTTGGGCTAGAATTGGCTATTTCATAAAAGAAAGGGCTGTTAAGTGTAATGTAGTTACTGAGCGGATTGGTAGCGCCAAACTACTGAAAAAAGAAGGGTTGCCCCTATTGTTGACTTGGGGTGTTGTAGAAGTAATCACACATAGCATTGTCATGTTGAAGGCATAAAATTATTCATTATACAATTTCTGGATAACAACTTCTTGTTTTGTGATAGAACACCACGTTTCGATACATATACCTGTACCGTCATCAGGTGTAAACTAACTAAAATGAGAAGAGTTGGAAGCTATATGCCAGTATAAAGTAGTTATATGGGATAAAATACAGAGATAAACATGATGAAAATAAATTCTTTGGTTTGTGGAAATGTATGGATTAAAATGATATTCAATGCCCACAAATAGTTGAGCAGCTTTTCATTGTGTCTGGGTCCTAGAGTATCCCTAGCTTAGGTTCATAGCTCTATTCATTCGTACCTCATTAGAGCTATGCCGTTAAATAATAGTCTTTCGGGCTGGTTTTGACCACCTTTGCTCAAACAA
The DNA here is from genome assembly GCA_034783835.1 of Mopalia ciliata. Lineage (NCBI taxonomy): Eukaryota > Metazoa > Mollusca > Polyplacophora > Chitonida > Mopaliidae > Mopalia > Mopalia ciliata. The sequence continues at coordinate 2,435 of JAVFBW010163424.1, forward strand.
GTTAACCACCTCGCTCAGCAAGTCGAGGATCTCTTGATGTTTAGTAGTCTGCATAAAAAGATATCCTATTAATTTTAGCTCCATGTGCCCACTGTGGAGGCAGATATCTAAAGTAAAAGTCCGGCGTCGACAAGATTTTGTTTCTTGGTGACGATGGTTGTGCCATGTTTAAACATCAGGCGCGGTGCATTATGGGTAATATAGATGGCCGATATTGTACACAGAAAGCGAAATCTTGTTGATGCGGGCCTTAACTTTTGATATTTGCATCCACAATGAGCATATGGAGCCAAAATTAATAGGATGTATTTTTTTTATACTTTTTAAAGTATCGACAACCAATTTAATGATATCTAGGTGTTATCTACTACCAATGTGTAGTAGGTTCATACTACCGAATACCAATTTGATGTAGATATACATATAATCGACTACCAATTTGATGTAGATTTGTACATAGTATCAACTTGGTGGTGGTATATTCATTTAATCAATATAAATTTGGTGTAGGTCTAAGCATATCCCTGATAGCCAATTTTGCGTAGGTCAATACATAATATAGGTCTATACATATTATCGATACCAATTTGATGTAGGTTTAAACGTTTTATCGGCTACCAATTTGGTGCAGGTCTAAAGTATTGTCTTCCAAATTGGTGTAGGTATATTCATATTATCGTTACCAATTTGGTGTAGGTCTAAAGTATTGACTTCCAAATTGGGTGTAGGTATATTCATATTATCGATACCAATTTGGTGCAGGTCTAAAGTATTGACTTCCAAATTGGGTGTAGGTATATTCATATTATCGATACCAATTTGGTGTAGGTCTAAACATATTATCGACTACCAATTTTGCGTGGGTCAATACATAATATCGATTGCCAATCTAGTGTAGGTTTATTCATATTATCGACTATCAAATTGGTATAAGTCTATAAATATTATCGACTACCAATTTGGTAAAGCTCTAAAAATGTTTTCGACTACGGTGTCATGTAATGCAGATTTGGAGACATCTGTTGTCGGGTAAGTCTTTCTCACTTAACGGCGTTATTCACCATTCCAACAAACGAAATCAGTTTAACCAAAATGCCGTTAATTGTCATAGAAATGATTAATACGTGTCTTTGTTAATGAAATGTACTGTTTGTTTTGTTTTGTCGACCAAATAAAATATCCATTAAAAACACAAATATATTATCGACAACCAATTTGGTGCAGGTTAATAGTATCGACTACCAAATAGGTGTATGTCTAAACAGATTATCGATACTAATTTGATGTAGGTAAATACATAATGTCGACTGCGAATTTCATGTAGATTTGCAATTGACCATTGAGTGTAGGTTACGCATGCATATACTTTAGCCAATTGTTTAATTTGCATACGCTCTTTGCCTTTTCTCATTTACTGTGTTTTACTTTTGTGAGTATGACAATCCAGGAGTCTTTCATTATGATGGGTTCTCTACATACATAACTATTAACACAACATGACAGAATCAGTCTGAGAAAGTGGCTGACTTATCTACAGTAAGATGTGTATATAGTTATCACTTTAGGAGCTGGTTTTGTTCCACGCACTGAAGTAATTCTACATCCAAAGACTGAGCAGCCTTAGACTGGCTGTTTACTTCGAGAACATATAGAGTAACGTGTGCTGACGTAGCAGTAACGCAAACTCTCCTGGAAATAGTTTGCTGTTACCTAAACACGCTGCCAAATCTATGTTAAGAGGGGCAGATATTAATAGGTTTGCCTCCCGAATCTTCCCTCCTCTCTCGCCTGTAGTCTCAGTAGTAGTTGATGAATCTGACTAAAATACTGAGTAGAGAGAGATAGATAGACCCTGCGGTTAGGCTAGTTCCACTAGTTTAGGAGTATTAAGAAACTCCGGAATTGACTTCAGAAGAAACTTTGGATTGTAAAAACTTAGCCATTTAGAAGGAATTAGCCAGTCTGCTTATAAGAACTTCTGTTGATTTGTGTGAAATTGACCAAATACTACTAGGATGGCCTCTCCAGTGGTTGTTCAGATACAAAGGAATCATATAATGGAACCGTGGGGATTCCGCTTACAAGGTGGTCAAGACTTTAGGATGCAGCTCTCCGTAAAAAAGGTACGCATCACTCGACTTTCGGAAATGTTACTTCCTTCGTCCCTCTACTAGAATATTGCCCAGAACACATTATGAAACCAAATGCTTCACCGACTTGTAGAGAACACTCAATGTAGAATTTGTGTAGTTAAAACCAGGTGGACAGGAAACTGTTTGTCAAGATTCTTATTAATATTATCATAATTATATGCGCATATCATTCATTTTTAACGGTGCATAAACACATGATTGGCTGACTCCATGGTTATAGATGTACGATATTGAGTTTTAAATGAAAACAATAAGCTTCAAGATTGCTAACATTTAAGCGTTAGGTAGAGAATGCCCAAATCTAGTTAATAATAATGCCATGACTTATACGAACCAGTATTTGTACTGCACAATACATTCCAAATTTATAACAATAGTAAATAAGCCCTAGTTATATTCGTTTTCTATATTCTAAAATATCATCAATCATGGTTACTTTTAATGACTAGATAGATCGGTGCAACAACATCCTTAGATGGAAGCTAGCTACCACACTGAACCGGGATCGTGTGTAATTATGGCTCAATGCGATACACAACTCTGGGGTTACCTTTAGCTATTACTGTATGCCTTATTATCGCTCATTTACTTATCAGTTCGTTTGTGAGTTTTATTTCATATCCGGTCTGTAAACAAATCAAAACAAACGGAACGAATAACCTTAGTTCCAAACGTTAAAGTGCTCGGAATCTCCATTAATTTATCAATAATATTGTGTACACGGGGGTGGGTTGGTGGGGAGGGGGGTGGCGGTTGCTATGCATTTGTTATTATTTTGGGAAACAATTAACATTTACCTACACGCTTGAAGGTGTACTCTGATGAACTACTTATTGTTGCATTCAGAAGGTGAATATTACAGTATTTACATTCGGGATTCAAATTCACGGCTGTCAGAGTGACGCACCAAATCGTCAGCCTTAAATATCTAGACCATGAAGCCAATCGGCCTACACCCTGAGGGTCATGTGTTCGGTTCCCGGACGGGTCTCAGTCGATGGGTCTCAACCTGCACTTTGTCGGGACTTAGATCTGTTCGAAGTAAGGAAGCGCTTTCCCAAATAACGAAAATACTGGTGCACTCTAATGTTCAAACTGTACGCATGCCGATGCCATGAAACATCTGGTTAAACATAGATGTGGAGTATGCTGTTGCTTTCCTGGAAATACTTACCTGGTGTTGACCTGTTTCAACCAAAATAGTCATTTCGATACCAGCTTTGGGCTATGACATTAGGGCTTTTGATAAAGGCATGTATACCAGTAAGCTAATAACCTAGTTAATTGTTAGCTGTTTCAATATAAAGGAATATTATTTCTCAAAATATACATGAACAATATCTGTAGCATAACTTTTTATCGTCAACGACGGAACGTACAATTTGAAAAGAGTAGTATTTAAGGCTAAAAGGTTTTACAATGTTTTATATGTAAATACATTCTATTAATAATATTACCTAATTATCAGAGCAGTTATTTGATAGAAGTTTTTATTACTAGTATTTTGAAATGCGCCAATCTTTGGCATAAAGGACATAAAGAGGGAAATTTGATCTCCACGATTTTAATCCTTCCATGTAATTGTGAATCATTTTTGTCGCAAAAAATAAAACTGTAATCAAGGACTGAGGAGGCCGTTCTAAGTCACAGTCTCGTTTAGTTGGCTTATAAACAGGAGAGGTCAGAGTCTGCATGGTGCTAGATGTGGGCGGTGTGTTTGATCCATCTCGGTTTGTTTATATACCGCCCTTGAAGATAACGCGTGGCCTAATTTTACGACATCAGTGCATATTAAAATAACGAAATGTGACTATTAAACTACGTAATTAAAGGTAATCTGTCAAAATAACACAAGAACACGAATGACATTGACATGGGAAGTGGAAATGATGTTAGTTTGATCGACGTTTCTAGTTAATTGAACACAATATTAACATCTGTGCAAAGTACGTTCTTATGAATGAAGTAAAAAATAATACAGTATCTCAGTAGACCCACTTTCACACTGTAGGCCTTTCGCTTGACCTGTTTATGTTCATACATCAGTCAGCGTACGGTACCTACCTTTGGAACGTGTAGATATCTATTTTCGGTTTTACTGAGGGTTTCACTGGTCACATCGTTCAAACTGGGAGTGGTAGGGCATTGATTCGTTTTAAAGAAGCTGAGAAATACCAAAGGTGAATGTTCGATGGTCTGCCTAATATAAATAATAATCAATTAATTATGTGTATAGATGTTTTGAGTGAGATGAAATAGCTATTTAGTTATTTACGTCATGCTAACTGGTTAATAATCCCACCAAAAGTAACATTTAGTACACACATATGGAGGAAATTAAAATGGTTTAACAATGAAAACCTTTAACTAAATGCTAGTATGACGACAAAACAATGTGATTTGGGAAACAATTGGACAAAACAAAGGCACTGGTGCTCACAGACGTCGCTAGGAGGGAACTTCATGTTGCCCTGGTGGTCACAGACGTCGGTAGAAGGGAACTTCATGTTGCCCTGGTGCTCACAGACGTCGGTAGGAGAGAACTTCGTGTTGCCCTGGTGCTCACAAACGTCGGTAGGAGGGAACTTCATGTTTCCCTGGTGCTCACAGACGTCGGTAGGAGAGAACTTCATGTTGCCCTGGTGCTCACAGATGTTGGGGGCAACTCGTGTCCGATCTGTTTGTGGTGTCCTTGTATTGTGTCCTTCTCCAAGTTGAGCTGGCGGGTCATCATATGAGTGGAATAACCCTAAATACGACGTTAAATTAAACCAACAAGCAAAAAGACTGAATTGTCAATCATATCTGACAATAAAAAGTCAACGAGAAAAAAGATAAAACATTATTAAGCCATGGCAATATGGATCGACATGAAGACCATTCCAGAAAGCCTCGAACCACTCTTTGCAGATCAATAGTTAATATCAAGAAGATTATGCCACTTGGGTCTTATTTTGCTTAAAAAATAATATCTAGATTAAAAATTTTCGCTTCAATATTATATGAAATAGTTTCAGTAAAATGAATATATCTGTGCTACTTAAATGTAAAGTTGAACAGAAAAGTTGGTGTCTATTTGGTACAAAGAACATTGGCTGTACTGTCGTTATTTTTGTCCAATAGAGCTGGGTGTCACGTCAGGACTAGTGTTTTACTGGGGCGTTACCATTCTAAGTGAAGATATGCTAATGACACACTTGTTTACAATTCACTAACTACCTGGCATTGCGTCGGTGGTAGAAAGAAAACAGATTGAGAAGATTTGCCGTACAGCCTACCATCTACACAACAGCCCAAATTAGTCTATGGGAAACTTGAAACCAACACTGAATGCGTTCCATTGGTTGTGCCAAGCTGGGTCAAAGGTCATCTCGGTTTACACACGGCAGGATTCACGAGCGGTATGCAGCCATATAAAAACTGCATGTGGGAATTCGTACAGTCATTTGTTTCTCGATAGTTAACACTAAGATAGTAACTGGTCATAAGTCAGTTGATATGCACTTGAGCAGACCAGCTTTCACGTGATCAACCAACGCTGTTCTATATATAAACATAACGTTTAAATGTGAAAGTGTCAATATATAACAAACATCATATGAAATAACAATGGGGAAATGTTATTATGTAGGATGTACGATTCATTTTGGCGATCGAAACAGAAATTGCTAGAAAATTTACAATGATCTTCTGCTGGTGGTAAATAATTTGAGCGGCACTAGTATGGTTAAATAGAAAAAGAACGCACCATCCTGTTGCCCTGAGGCCAGTTGCTCGAAAGCCTATATCGCTAACACCAGATTAAATCACTAATACTGGGTTAGAGATAGACCCTCAACATAGCGTGATGTCATCTAATAGTGGATTTAATTTAATAAGGCTTCCAGCAACCAATCTGGGTCGCCACTCGCGCATTCAGGTGCCACTGCTCAGCAATTAAAAAGACTCCACAGTGCGTTCTAAATTAACAAAAAATATTATGCTGTTTTGTTTTGCATCAAAAGTCAAAATACAAGGAATTTTAATAGCTGATATTGTATTTTAAATAAAAACACGTCACAAAAACTATATACATGACAGAAAGACTAATTAACAAAAACTATATTTCATTTAAATCATTTAAAAAATGTCTTTTATTCAATTACTTACGAGTAGAACGTACATTAGTCAGAATCGAAGATATTATAACAGGGATGAATTAAGAATTTTAACAGCCGCTAAGTCAAAAAGTCTTGTTTCTGTGATATCCCACGAAGTACTTGAAGAGTCAATACTACATGCACAGTATTTTCGTTATTTTGGATAACACTTCCTTAGTTTGAACAGATTCTAGTTTAGAACATTTTGCAGTTGGAAACCCGTCCTGGAATCGAACCCACGGCCCTCATAGTTGGGCACCGAATCGCCAACAGTAAATGCCGGCCATCTACCCATGACTACCCATGATCGGAGAGAGACACAGCTCCAAAGCTGCAAGCAATGTATTTTAAAAGACAATAAAAAGTGTTATACCAAATAACAAACTACTCTTAATGTTTACTTTCTAACAGACATAAAAGTTATTCTTTGCTTTCAGTGTGTGGTGTTTAATGGTAATGGAGAAAACATTTAATGATGCCAAATCAGTCAAATCTTTTCATGGATTATATGTCCAACAAGTTCAAACAATAAATATTACTGTTTTCTCTAAACGTTAGAGGCTTTGGAAACATCTTGTTGAGCATCAGCCTGCGCGAAGAACCATTTCCGGAATGATGGATACTGATAGCACTTCGTACATGCTCAACTGGTCGATTTAACAACAAGTACTCGAACTATATCTTTTGTAAAAGATGCCACATTCCTTTTTAAGTACTGGGCTTAATTTTTGTGCTCGTGAAGTGACAGTCTGAAATGTCAGTTCACCATATACCCCGGCTGATGTGAGAATTTGAAAGCAGTGCTGTAAAATCAGTTTGTGATAATACATGCTACTGTGAATTTCTGTTTATTGATGTTATCGTTACTAACAACAAACTGTATATTGCTAGAAGGTATTTTTTATCTGCCGTTGCCATCTGGTGCTCATTAATGATCATAATGTCTGTCTTGAATATTACAGCCTATACTTATTCTTACCCTACCTCTATTTCCAGGTGGCCCCTGGAAGTCCTGCCGATGCCGGTCGAGTCGGCGCAGGGGATATTATTCTGGGCATCGGAAACTCAAACGCACAACAACTTACCCATATGCAAGCTCACCAATTAATCAAATCGGCCGGAGTCTATTTACAGCTCACACTTCTCAAGTAAGCAAAGAGAGACAACATATAGTATAATGGCCGCTTATAAACTAGGGAGGGAATGGTGGAAATGAAATAATAAACCAATATATGATTAAAAGTAAAGATAGAAAAGAAGATCGATAATATCAATCACGTGGTTTGATAATTTCTAAAAGTACCACTAGCTAGTGTACATTACATGCGACGTAGGTAGATGCATGCTTAAAATCTGACTGGCATTTAGAAAAATAGCATAGAAGTTTTCACAAACAAAAGAATCCTGATTAAAGGGAATATGATAGTTATTAGCCATCAGTCATGGTGAATCCAATCTTATTTAAACATATCCCACAGGTGAGTTATGTTTTCTCACGAATTCCTGTGAAAAGGGTTTCTTCCAGTGGGCCTGTCAAACATGAAAAACTCATTCGTTCGTTCAGAGAGTATTCTATCAGAATACCTCAAAGACTAACTAGAATCGATGAAATGTAATACAACCGTGTTATATAGTACACATTGAACTGTTTGAACAATGGATTTTCCTGATTTATATTACAACAAACAATTGATGTGAATTAATAGTCCAGTACATGGAAACAAGGCAAACTATGGAGTAACTGTAACTGATACTGTCTTGTTTGTCAAGAATATTCTGTGAATCTGATTAGGGCATGATGTTGCCAATTTATATGTAGATTCAATCCAATGTTATTATAGCCAAAAAGATCAATTGCATAAATAGTCATTTAAAGTAATTGATTTCTAAAGCAAAAAAGTAACAAACAATGCAAATATAGAACTATATTACGTAAACAAGACGTCCTGATAATATCGACAAATCGAATCGGAGAAAGAACAATATATCCAGCAAAGGTAATTCTTGGTCGGTTTGCGAATTCCAGTGGGTTGTCGTTGTTTTGAAATTTAAAAAGATTATTTTTGAACATGGATTTTATTCAACATTGAATGAAAATGAAATAAATTTATTTATTTTGTTTTGGAAATATCATTAAATTTCATCTGTCACAATTTCTGACTTTATCTTATCAGAAAAATTCCTTACTATGTCTTGTGCTTTTGATTTGTCATCAGAATGAACGCCGATATTTACGACAATTACTTGACCCATCATGGGTACTATTCTTAAATGATTTTAAATAAAACGATTGCCCAAAGTTAAAGAGCCAACAGTTTATGTATGTGGTATGTTAAAAAAGAGTAATAGCCTAGCATAGCCTAAAATTAGATTGCAAATAATATAAAGAAACTTGATAAATCCGCAATTATTTTGGAATAATAATCCCCTCTAAATGTAGACATTTATTCATTTTGGTAACATATTACTATTCTATATCGCTTCAATCGCGGACAGGTTGCCAGTAAGGTTGAAATTATTAATCGATTGTCAAGACATTCTGGGCATTCTCGAATAATATTAGTTATTGACGTTTTTCGAAAGGTGTATACGGACTTTTATGACCGTCCTGCAAACTCGTACGCCCTGAGCCGCAGGCCATAGTATGTGCGATTTATTCACTTAGAAACCACAAGAAAATAGATCCTGCGGCAACACGATCTATGTATATCATCCGAGCTACCTCCCCTGACAGCTAGCGCTGCCTTGACAACGCATGCAGCTTTCAGGCACGTCGAAAGGGCCGATGACGCTGCA
>JAVFBW010163435.1:0-11521 GCA_034783835.1 Mopalia ciliata
TTGTTTATAAGTTGTTGAGTTGTTTGTATGTTGTTGAGTTTGTTTGTATGTTGTTTGAGTTTGTTTGTATGTTGTTTAGTTTTTCCATTTATTTATATATTGTTGAGTTTGTTTGTATGTTGTTTGAGTTTGTTTGCATGTTGTTTGAGTTTTTTTGTATGTTGTTTGAGTTTGTTTGTATGTTGATTGAGTTTGTATGTTGTTTGGGTTTTTTTGCATGTTTTTTGAGTTTGTTTGTATGTTGTTGAGTTTGTTCATTTGTTTATAAGTTGTTGAGTTGTTTGTATGTTGTTGAGTTTGTTTGTATGTTGTTTGAGTTTGTTTGTATGTTGTTTGTGTTTGTCTGTTGTTTGAGTTTGTTTGAGTTTGTTTGTATGTTGTTGAGTTTGATTGTATGTTGAGTTTGTTTGTATGTTGAGTTTGTTTGTATGTTGTTGTTTGTTTGTATGTTGTTGAGCTTGTTTGTTTGTATGTTGTTGTTTGTTTGTATGTTGTTGAGTTTGATTGTTTGTATGTTGTTGAGTTTGTTTCTATGTATGTAGTCAAGTTTGTTTGTAGGTTATTTGTGTTTGTTTGTATGTTGTTTGAGTTTGTTTGTATGTTGTTTGAGTTTGTTTGTATGTTGTTTGAGTTTGTTTGTATTTTGTTTGAGTTTGTTTTTATGTTGTTGAGTTTGTTCGTTTGTTTGTATATTGTCGAGTTTTTTTGCATGTTGTTTGAGTTTCTATGTTGTCAAGTTTGTTCATTTGTTTGTATATTGTCGAGTTTGTTAGTTTCTTTGTATGTTGTTGAGTTTGTTTGCATGTTGTTTGAGTTTGTTTGTATATTGTCGAGTTTGTTAGTTTCTTTGTATGTTGTTGAGTTTGTTCGTTTGTTTGTATGTTGTCAAGTTTGTTTGTATGTTGTTTGAGTTTGTATGTTGTCAAGTTTGTTCATTTGTATATTGTCGAGTTTGTTAGTTTCATTGTATGATCTGTGAGTTTGTTTGTATGATCTGTGAGCTTGTTTGTATTTATGTTATTTCTCTGAAATGACAACTGGTGAAGGGGACCCCCCCCTGAACAAAGACAAGACAGCACAATGATAGGAGAATCACAGGACACAGTACGACGACATCACAAACACATCGCTTCATTTGAGGTTTAACCCTGTAGTATCTTAGGCTAGCTCCAGGGAATCCAGGAGCCTGTTCCACAAAGTGATCTAAGCATATACAAGTTCATTTGAATTGTCATGCCCAGTACCAGAGGTATTGTGTTCTCATAGGAATTAAAATCACTTACAGCATGGCTAAGTTCACTTAAAATTCTTAGGCTTTTGTTGGTTTGTTTGATTAGGGTCTAATGTCATACTCAAGAGTATTTCACTTATATGACGATGGATTGTCTCCTTCACACTGCGCCGGCCCTTATTTCGGTGAAAAGCCGAGAGGAAACCTTGTAAAAACCACCCCTGCGATTGCTGGAGCCACAACATGACTCGCTCATGTACTGTATGGCCAAAAAGTGGACTCCATCCAGTAAAGGTACATCGAAGCAGGTTCAGGTAAGTAAGTGCCCACGCTACAACTAAGCCATGGCTGAGGGCCAGAAATTCTCAGGAAGTAACTCACTCTCAGTGCCCGCCTATTATAATGTAGGTCTTTACCATTTCCTGTTCAGACTACCAGTGACCAGCTCTTTCTAGACATCTGCCAATGACTTACCCAAAGTATGCTCTACTAAAGCTTCAGCCTGAGCATTAAGTTCAGCCTCAAAAGCGTGATGTGGTGATGCTGCGTCTGCCGTGAGCGCACTAGAAGTTGGAGAACACGTTACTGTCCCATCATCCATCAGAGCTTCTAGAGATGCATCAGGGCTGTCCACAATTATGTCATTGTCATCCTCCTTTAAGAAATACAAAATCAGAGAAAATGAGAAAATATTGTAACCTGCAAAACCCTAAGCTACATCGAATGATTTCCGTCATATACCTGAGGTCCAAGGGTTTCACCCCATGTTAGGACGATCAGTAAGCACTCTTCTTACTCAACTCCTTATCTTAAGGAAATGTAACACAGGAGGCCGATAGGAAAAAGGAACTAAACCGTGGCTTGTAAACAGTCTGTTTGTTTAACTGGGGTTGAATGTAGTACTCAAGGGTACTCCACTCATGCAGTTTGACTGCTCTGTGCTTAAATACGATGGAAAATTGTGAGGAAACCTTGTAAAAGCCATCCCCAGGTTGCCAGTGTCACATGGTGTGACTCCCTCATATACCTAGTGGTCGAGAGCACCCCTGGAAAATCATGCAACCATATGACCCGATGGTCACGGGAAATCCTACGTCTGGTTAAAAATTATTTTAAAAAAAAAGAAAAAAAAAAATTATTTTTTATTTTTAATTTTATTTAGACTTTTTAGTATATTCACTCAAGTATCAATGTCAAACCAAAAAAAGTTGAATTTATCACATAAAAGTTAAATCTATAGTACATGTTAAAGATTTGGTTCTAACCACATTTGTCTTATGTAGAATCAGGTGAGAAATTTTTATCCTGAAAATTAGTGGTTACGAGAAATTTGACATTTTTTCCAGGGGTGGTCGAGAGATGAAAGTGAACCTGTGAATGGTACCTAAGTAGGCGACACAGTAACATTGTTTGTTTATTTGATTGGTGTTTAACGTCGTACTCAAGGGTATTTCACCTATATGACGACGGACACAAATACAGAACATCACAAACAAATCTGCTACCCGTTACCCTTTAGCTCTGTGAACACCAGGGCAACAGAAAGCAACCTGTTTTCTTGCCCCTTACGATCGACCGTGGAAGCCAAGGGAGTATTCTGCAGGGCCATGGCCCACCCGCTCCCTCACAGGGTCAACAGTAACAAGTATGCCTTGGCTTTGAACTTGTCAATCTTGGTTGTTTTTCTTTTATAAAGCGTGACTGCAATTCAGTCCATGGTCTAAGGAGAAACTTGCGTCAGAGTCAAGGGCTTTAGAGCAGAGCAGTGTCCACTCGTCCTTGGATACCCTGAATAACTATCTCATTTGGATACCCTATTTAACAAACTTTTACATGCCGAAGATTTGTTTGTTTGATTGGTGTTTTATGTCATACTCAAGGGTATTTCACTTATATGACAACAGATTGTCCACTTCTCACTGTACCCAGCCTTATTAGGGTGGAAAACCAGGAGGAAAACCCGTAAAAACCACCCCTGCAATTGACGGAGCCACAGCATGTGACTCGGTCATATACCGGATGGTCGACAGGCGGACTCGATCCAGTGAACAGTAAATCAAGGCAGTTTCAGTTTACGAAGCGCACTAGCTACCACTGAGCCACGGCGGCAGGAAACCGGTAAATTTATATACCAAGATACGTAAAAAGTGAAGCAAAAAAATCGTTTTGAACACTGAACTTTTGATTTCTGGCTAAACACCTGCTCTGATTTCATGTAATATCTGTGAATGAACTCACCTCTTTCTTGACACTTGCAGCACCTTGCCAGGGAATCTCACTGTCACTTGATACAGATATCACTTCTTGGTCCATTTCTGTAACCTCTAACCTTTGACACGATTACATCAGAAAGTCCGAAGAAAACCACTCAAACACAGAAAAGAATTTAAGAGTGTCAAAGGTTCAGTGTTGTACCATCTTCATACTGTACATGAAGTTCCACATGTTGATCAGCAGGTAAACATCAAACTATTTACATCCTACACAAGAGCTGGATTGTAGCCTTGTCCAGAAGTGTGTGTGGAAATTGTCACATAATTTTCAAGAACACTAGACTGCTACAGGAATGGAACAAAATCTTGATGACGCCTCATTCATGGGCTGAAAACAAGAGAAACAAATATCAATTTACATATTGTATAGAGTAATATAAGATACATGTATAAGCTTATTCCAAATCGGTTTGTTTGTTTGATTTGGGTTTAACACCGTTATTTAGGTTATTTCACATATGATGGGGGTTTTACGTCGAACTGCAGGGTATTTTACTTAAATGATGACAGATTGTCCCCTTCACACTGTTCCTTGCTCTATAACTGTGGAAAACCGAGAGGAAATCTTGTAACAACCAATACCCTGAAATTTATTAAAATTTTTGAAAATAGTATTATATTGACATTAATTTGGGGTGATATAGTTTGGGCACCCATGTGTTTTCCGTAACTAAAATGGCTCTGGATACTATGCTGTTTAAGTACATGTAGAAGCGATGATTAAAAACGACTTTTGATAAAATGAAATATTTAATATTCAGTATAGAAAAAGGACATTGATTTTATCTACAAAAATTGAGGTTTATTGAATATGGGGGAGGAGATGACAAGACCTAATAATTACACATCGTGTCACTGTGAGACAGTAACAGTAATGAGTGTACACACATCATGTAACATGAACTATGCTGATCAATTCACAAAATCAATAAATCTTAAAACTAACACTGTGCACCGGATAGTTATTACTATGCACATGTATATCACTGATTCTGGCCTTTCAGAATTATCTCACATACTTTATATTTATATTGTAGAGAAAGAAACAAATTGATTGCCTCCACTGAATGCGCACTCCTGGTATGTGACTAACAGGGCCAGCCCTCCAACTGTAACACTGAGCTACAAAAACTGAGGGCGAAATGATCCTGAATTTTCACCTATAAAAGACTTAGACACATAAGCCTACGTCTCTGTTCTAAAACTAAATCCATCCACATGTGGTAACAGTGAGTTATATCCATGTTTGCTAATCTAATAGATTTGTTAATTCAAATCTGGCACACACGAAGAATACAAGTTTTAATACAACAATGACCCAAGAAACAATAGAATGATCATTTTTGTTTTGTTTGACATAAGGACAAAGATAATTTTTAAAATTTTCTTCTAAAAAAACCCTGCCTATCCTACAATAAAGTTAAGAGTAAACACATTGATTATTTTCATACCATTTGGGGTATTTTTGAATTACAGCACAAATTACTACAGAATTATATGAAGCAAATACTCCAGAATTATATGTACAAAAATACTCCAGAATTAGGTGAACAAATGACTTCATAATTATGCGAACAAATAACTCTAGAATAATGTGCAGGGGGTTTTATAGACACTTTTTCATTGGGAATACCCCGATGAAAAATAACGGCAAATTGAGTTTTTCTTAAATTTGATTTTCAGTTTTGTTAGAAAAAAATTAGTTTTGGCTCCTTTAGACTGGCAGAAAAAAAAAAATCAGAATTTACAGTAAATGCCCCACAGATTTCCTCACTTCATACAATGTCATATCAACCAACATGTTTGTTTTAATTCATTGGTGAAATTGGTTTGTTTGGTGTTTAACGTCGTACTCAAGGGTATTTCACTTATATGACGACGGACACAAATACAGATCATCACAAACAAATCTACTTCCCGTTACCCTTTAGCTCTACGAACACCAGGGCAACAGAAAGCAACCTCTTTTCTCGCGATAGACCGAGGAAGCCGAGGGAGTATTCTGAAGGGCCATGGCCCACCCGCTCCCTCACGGGGCAAAAAAAAAAAAACAACAAAACACAAGAAACAAAAATAATAGTTGGAATATTAACATGTAAAATATTGCGATGAAAAGTTGTGGGCTCTTCATATATAATTACGTGGAAAACTCAAACGCATTATGTCTGAAACATATTCAGAGTTGATTAAGACTAAGCTGGACACAGGACACCATCAGATTCAATATTTATCAACCCTTCATACAAATGAAATAATATTAAAATGAAAACGTAACTTTGACATGCAGCGGATATTGCTGTTCAACCTAGCCAACATCTTAATAATTGTGTCCAAACAGGCATCATGTAAACATTATCATACCCAGCCGCATATCTGTCAGAATATACAGGCTAAAAAAACTGTAATCTTAGTAATAGGGAACCGATAAAGAGTCGGTCATTGATGGGTTGGCTGATATGTGGACAATCAATATGTCACTTACAGGATGCCTTTTCACATTGTTTTATTGTCACGGTACCCACTTTAAAGTCAGCAGTTGTAAGCTGGTAAATTGAACGTTGCTTTAGATGGGATATTATCGGTTGTATTTTACCGTAAGGCATTTGACATTTTACCTTACCGCAACGTGAATTGTATCGATTTGCAACATTTCCATATGTGAAAATCCAATCCAATGCACACTAGGAGGGAAGTGGAAATTCTTTTCAGAAAGAAATTATGGCATTTGTTATCAAGAGAACGTGGACAATCCGTTCTCTGGAATTAATGCTGAGAAATTATTACCAATAGAATTACTAACATACTACGGAGTTCTAAGTGTTTTGGATAACAGATGAAAATATTTGTTTGAGGACACAATACAATGTTATTGCTCTACTAAACAATCTGGTTGTGTCAGGGTGGTCATGTACTGTTGTAGTAACCGCCGTCATATTCGCTAAAAACACTTCTTAAGCCCAGGTATTCATTTTACTATGTACATGTACATTGGTTTATTACCTGACCATTTGACGGATATTCTTTTGAAAGGTAGTAATGACCGGTCAGCGGATAATAATAGGCCTATTTTTGATGCTGTATGTACATATATAGATAAAACTGGTAGATTTAAGACAATAATGTATACTAGTAGTCTATGAAGAAAATTTTATACTTCTGGTAATCTTGTACAACTGCTATAGTATATTGTAAAATAATTCCTATGTCATCAAAGCTTGTATAACTTGTTATATAGAGGAGACCACCTAGTATATAGTCTCTTGACTGTGTGTAATCCTCTGGAAAAAAATAAAGCATTACAATTACTTTCTTTCAGTATCGTATGAATTTGTCATAGGTGTTAAAATATTTCGTTTTATACAATTTAAGCGTACAAAGATCGGATGCAAGTTGCCTGGCCATATTTTCCCAATTCCAATTGTGTATTTCTGGCAGCTAAGCAGACATTTAACATAAAGGGGTATATTGAAATGTTCAGCGTAGGTAGGCGCACTCTGAATTTGTCGCGTTTTGTACAACATAATGAAGGTATTAAAGCGACGATGTGCATACAGAAGTAGTCTAAATTGTTTCATATATTATTTGTGTCTTTATATGATACCCTAACACTGGATATTTCATTCCGAAATTTCCGCTGAGAGGGGTCCAAGCCAAATTGCAGAAATGTGGCAATTTAGTTATAAAACAATTTGCAATTTCTATGCGATTCTGAAACATTCTGTATCTGTGCACACGCAAAGCGTCCAAACGAGTGAAATGTGTTGGTCAGTTCTTCACCAATTATATACTAGAAAAACTTATCTGATGTTTTAATTATTTAATCTTTACAATTGAAATACTAAATACACACAATATATTTCGGCCTGCATAAAATCATTTTGAAATAATTTGAAAAATATTTCTTGTTTATTTGTTTAACATATACATTACCATAACGAATGCTAGAATCTATATATTCGTATTCATACAAATCGATTTTCTCGAATCGATTTTCTCAAATAACTTTCCACGGGGTTCATCAAGACCTCCTCGGTATCATTGCAGTGAATAACTTTAAGATAGCCCGAAGGCGACATTCGACTCGGTAGTAAGAAACCAGACTGCTTATGCTAAAAATGTTAAGATTACCTTACAGATTAGATGGCGATCCACTCTCAAGTGTGGTATTGAAACAAGGTGATTCATTCTCCAACGGATGTGGCTCGGATAAACGTTGATAAGAGAGGATAAACATCCAAAAAGTGAATTGCAGACATCAGTGGCCGGTTGCTCGAAGCACCATTTAATTTGATCCACTATTAGATGACGTCACGTCATGTTGAAGGTCTATATCTAGCACGGTGTTAGCGATTTAAGCTGGTGTCAGCGGCTAATTGTCTTTCGAAAAACCAGTCCCTGAGCGGGGTTGCCTTGGTATATGTGCACAACGTTCATAGAACAGCGTCTGTTTGCTCAACTAGGCATTTGGTTAAAAAGAAGCAGTAAGATTGGCTGGTTGGCTGGTTGTTTGGTTTGCTGGTTAGATGGTTGAATGTCCGAAAGACACCGTTTTTGTCTTTGTGATAAATTTTCCTATTGTTACATTCTTTACAGATCGGCAAGTGAAGGAAGTGGTAACATCGATAAACCAAAAGAGAGCGCGTATATTGCTTAAAATGCTAGAAAAATGACCATGTTTATTGGTTAAGCTCTCAAACCAAAGTAAGGTTTCGTTATGTCCTTGAAGGGGCGAGCCTCCGAAGATGATGGCATTTATTTTTGGTTTGAGAGAGGATTGTGTTATTTATTCTCGATTGAATTTTTTTTTTGTTGAAGTCTTTTATTTGAAACAGTTTGCGTTGCCGTAGCCGTTTTTAATTGCTTGTGTTCATGTTAACGGAAGAAGGGCAACCTCGCCCATTCAGTCACGTACGGAAAGTCTGTGTCACAACAGACACGTACGAACATTTTCTTTGTAACGTTGAACATCCGAGGTAAGGACAAGGCGTCGTGCCTCGATATAGCTATTGTTTATTCCGATCTAAACTTTTTGGATTGTTGATGCTTGGCTGGCTAGGCTTTCATAGTAACGTATAGCTCTCTACCGGTGAGGAAGAGATTTGAAGGCAGCGTAAGCGTAGAACGATGGGGCTTCTTATCCCCCTATACTTCATCCCAAGTTGTAGGCACGACAATATGAAATATATTTATAAACAGCGCAAGCCCGCTTTAAAGGACACCCATCTAGGAGAACACTTTAAGTCCCAAAAAACCAAAACGTAAATGTTAACTTGATTCACTGATCCGGACAACCCCACTAGTCAAGACACTTTATCTGGCCCTGCTGGCGATTCGGTGCCTAATTCTTAGGGTCGTGGGTTCTATTCCCGGACGGGTTTCAACCTGCAAAATTTTCTGAACTAGAATCTGTTCAAACTAAGAAAGTGTTATTCCAAAATAACGAAAATACTGTTAAACTTCACTTTCTAAATGACACAAAAAATTATTCAATTTAGTTCTGATAAAAATTGGCTGGTTGAAATGGAATTTTGTAATCAGGTTAATTATGCTAGATAAAGTTTTATCTTTATGTACAAACATGTATGTTCATATTGATTTTCTCAAATGTTTCCGTTCGTCATCATATTATCATTGAATAATTGTCAACTTACATTTGTGATACTTATTGTGACAAACAGATCAAAATAGGAAAATACTGGGAAAATAAAATGTCCGTGATCTTTTAGTTATCGAAATTCATTATGAAATTCTAAAAACAAATTTTCTTCCTTTTTAAGCCTTCAAGTGGTTAGCACTAGTGTGGGTGGTGTGCCAGAAGTGCTGCCCCCTGGTGTGATCTATCTGGCGGAACCCAGTGTCAGTGGTAAGTAAAATTTTCTTGTATTTGGCACATTTTGATGAGGCAGACAAATTACACCATATAAAAAATTTTTTTGTGACTCCATCTCAAGTCATTGTCAGTTTGGGTTTATGGTTAGGTTAATTAGGCAGATGAGTCTCAAGTATTAGAAATATGTTTAGTATCAACCCGAACCAGAAAAACAATTAAATTTTGTTTTATGTAAGTAATGTGGAGGAATTGTGTGTTTATAGGCCTGGTGTCCGCACTAGAGACAGCTATTGTGAAATCTCGTAAGGGACTGACCAATCCTTATCACACTCACAACATGGTAAAGGATCTATACACATGGCAGAATGTAGCCCAAAGAACTGAAATTGTGTATGATCGAGTTATGACAACAGCCTCCCCTGATCTCACGGAGAGGATAGAAAGGTAAGTACTGCTAACAAAATGGCACAGTTAAAGGATTCCTAGTGTCCAGGACTACATTAGTTAGGGGAGCCTAAGACATGCTACTAGACATTTGTCCATAATCCGAAATGTTTGTGAACATGCATGCTGGCTTGAAAACAAATTCATAGATTAGCTTCGCTGCTGCTGTGGCTTACTGGTTAGCGAGTGTGCTGTCTAAAACCTGCTTTGATGTACTGTTCACAGGATTGAGTCCGTCTGTCGACCCTCAGGTAGCCTATATGAGTGAGTCACAAGATGTAGCTCTTACAATAGTGGGGTGGTTTGCAGGATGTTTTTCTCTGTTTTCCACTGTAATAAGGCTGTGTACAGTGTGATGTGAACAATCCATCATATAAGTGAAACACCCTTGAGTACGACAAACAAGCAAGCAAATCACAGGATCCAATCAGTCTGTCGATTCTCAGATATAAGCGTGAGTCAAAAGATGTGGCTCCAGCAATCAGGGGGTGGTTTTTATGAGGGTTCCTCTTGGTTTTCCACCATAATAGGGCAAGTAACATTTTTTAAGTGGCTAAACCATCGCCATTTAAGTGAAATACCCTTGAGTATGATGTTAAACCCCAATCAAACAAAGATACAAACAAATATAGATTATGTTAAAACTTGGTATATGTATCTACAAATACCTCCTGTAAAGACAGCGAGTAGGATTGCATTTCACCAAATTTGGCATCATTTTACAGTATTTTGTTGTGAACATAACTGGAGAACAATTTCACTGAAAACGAACTGTACAATGTAGTTTCATCCCATTAAGACAAAGAATGGATCGCACTTCACCAAATTCCGTAAAACAAAATGGCTGACATCATAATATCCACTATGTTTTGTGTACATGATAGCTTGAGAACAAATTCACGGATTAACTTGGAATTTAGCTTACTTCTATCTAGTCAAAGAATGGGATTGAATTTCACCAAATTACACAAAATAATATGACCGCCATTGCATAATTTTGCAATATTGATGCCTGTAAATATGATAATTTGACAACAAATACACCAAATTCCATAAACAAAATGACCACCATTGCATAATTTGGCAATATTTATGTTTGTTCGTTTTCAAATTTTGGAAACACATTGGTCTTGCACTTAACTGCACTAAATTTCAATTGAAGTCATATTAGTCAAATTTTCAGTTTGTCTATCTAGAGGGTGAGAACAATACCACTTAACAAAGGCGTTTCAAATTTTGAAAACGTATTGTTCTTTGACTATTAAAACTACATTCTTATTTTGAATGGGGTCATTGCAATCAAAAATCTGGTTTGCATGGCAACATAATGATAAAAATAGTATGACTGACCACATGAACATAGTAAAAACCATACCACTTACACAGAGGTTATTAAAATTTAGAAACACAAACTACTTTCCTATTTCAAACAGGGTCATTCCAATAAAATATATTTTTGGATATATATCTCCATCATTAAAGGGGTGCAGTGGATATACACAGTGGGGACTGTTTTAGCTTGTTTCTCCTCGAGTCTAACATTGATAGAGTACTTCCGATTGGATTAAGTGAGTTACACTCACCTCTTGGTTGTATTTCACCAAAAGCTATGGCGCCCTGTGAGGGAGCGGGCGGGCCATGGCCGTGTAGAATACTCCCTCGGCTTCCTCGGTCGATCGTAAGAGGTGAGAAAAGAGGTTGCTTTCTGTTGCCCTGGTGTTTGCAGAGCTAAAGGGTAACGGG
>JAVFBW010163446.1:0-11520 GCA_034783835.1 Mopalia ciliata
AGCGAAAACCCCTGGCACATACTTTAATCGGTCCTTTTGGAGTTCTGAGTTCAAATCTTGACAAACCATGACCGGCAAAATCTTGCGTTGCAGAGACTGGACGGTTATAGGTGTTGTCAAGCCGGCTCGAAATGTAAACAACAGCCCAGTCACCCCTCCATCAAATGGTGATAAATACACCAAATGTGACCCAATTAGGCTATAATTTTACCCTGACCAGAAAACTGTACTCAATTACTTCACATCAATACCAAATACTCCACAAAAAAATCCCCAGGGCCAGAATAAATAAAACAAGACTACACACCATTTTTACTAAGAAGTATATTCGAGGGTGACAAAACGGAAGTAAATAATGGTGGTCTTTGGCCATATCAGTCTTGACAACCTACAAGCTTAATCAACTATGACTTAGGGAGAGAAAATAGCACTGATGTACATGACCTGATGCATTACAGATCATTGTTTACTAAATAGCTGGTGTCTGGGTATATGTCCATATGTCACAGCAACGTATTTATATTGGATCTATCAATCTAATATATACTCAGTCAAAAAAGAAACTTCACACTCATAAATTATTAAATATTTTCTTGACACTTAATACAAGAGACATTATTATTAGAGGTAAATGCGTTGTCAAAGACATCATCACACACAGCAACTCAGACCTGCACAAGCATGTAGTTCGTGTGAGCATACATCAAGGATAAAGCATGTTTCCGCGTGTTCCTAGTCACGTGACCGTATGAGACCCGTGCAATTGAGCCTACGTTAGCACAGTAGAGTGACATCTCTGGAAAACAAGTTTTTACAGTAAATTATCCGTTGATTTGCAATGTCACGACTGTCTATCATTCAATATGAACCTGCCATTGGCATGCTGAATACAGGAACGTCGGTCACTGACGTTGCCGTGGTTATGGGATTTAGTCGACGGACCTGATCTGCGAACCCGTCTCCAACAAACTGGCACCTCAGCAGACCGAAGACATCATGGCGACGCATGCGGGAAGCAGTGTTCAGACGCATCATTCAATCCATGAGGAGAGCATACGCGCTATTGACATGCTTTCATCAAGTTGTAACTAAGCATTTTTACTCTCTTACATTTCCGTAGTATTGCCGGTGGAACTGGTTGCATTATGAACATGATTTTGATGGTACACCTTTATTAATGGGTACAAAATGGAATTTAATCATTATTTAAAACGGCTTTTCTCTTTGTTCAACTTATCGACATCCAAACGATGGTAAAGTTTATTTTGTTGACTAATTGGTAGCTAAGTAAAATCATCTATACATCGAAATGAAAGGTTTCATTTTCACAATTGTGGGACATTTATCTGCATGTTGTCAAGCTATCATTTTACCTGTTGCATATTTAAACCAATGCTGTATTTAATTACTATTTAATATATGCATATAGTTTAATAGGCAGTGTATATTTTGGTAAGACATCCATCAGCTGATTGCTTCAATTACATATAATATTAGTGGCGTGTTTAAATAAGATGATTTGTATTTCAGCATCAGAAGGACTGCGTTCTTAGGATTTTATTAAGGACTTGTTTGGCCAGGAAGAGCTAATAACTCAATAACTCTAAATGCTACAAAAGCTTTCTTGGAAACCGGCTTGAGAGCACTATAAAAGAAAGATCGATAGTGAATTTTGACTTACTGAACATGATCTCATGAGCTTATAACAGCCAACGGCATCAGATTCATCTGGCCTTTTTCCTTCCTTTGCAAATATTCTGTCTAAGATTGATTCTAATGAAACAAAAGTTTATTAAAAGGTGTACTGGTCATGCCACATCGTTTGTACCGTTAAACATTGTCTACAATTCAATCAACAGTTTCCTCAATTTATTTAGGACCATTTTTATGTACAGACTAACCGACAAGAGAAGTTTCCAATACATATTTCTGTGGACAAGAGCTGTTACACACTATCTTCAAGGACCTAGTTTTTATACTAAAATAAGGTACATTTTCCCACCTTTTAAGAAACTCCACCAACAAAATAATCTGTAGGACTATAAAGTTGGGCTGTTCATAGGTTTGACATTTGAAAATGCTTGTTTTTACTCTCTAACATTGTCTTTGGAGAATATGAATTTTATATGGTACAAGAGGTAATGAACCTTTTTTTAAATAAACAAAGTCTAACTAAGGGAATCGTTGTGTGGAGTTTCAATGTAAATATGACCGATGCTGCCACCCGTGATGAGCATTAAAGCAATGCTTTCTTTAACAGGAAGTGCGTAATGTCTTCCATAAGAATAGTCTTGACAACTTTCAAGCTTAATCTTTTATGACATATATGGGGAAACGAAATAACACTGATGTACATGACATGATACATTATGGACCACTGTTTATTAAATAACTGGACCCTGGGCATATGTCCATACGGTACAGCAGCGTGTTTATAGTGCACCTCTTAGCCTAATAGTTTTCTCAGCCCAGTATAATCCTCTACACAAATAGATGAAAGGTTTCATTTTTTACAATGTGGGACATGTTGGTGCATTTTGTCAAGATATTCTTGATCTTTGTGCTTAACCAATGCTGTCTGTACATACTTATTTATATATATTCGTACTGTTCAATATTTGCAAGACATCCACCGGCAGACTGCTTTAAGAAATATTACATAAAAAACAGTTTGCATGTTTAAATGCGATTTATTATTCAGCATACTTAATAAAGACTGTGTTCTAAGGATTGTGTCTGTTTGATAACCTCCACAAAACACGCATCATATATAAATATGATCTGGCGTAGTATGACTAGATATCACGTATTTACAATGCGAAATCTCCGCGACACGAAAGCAGTTTGTTATGTTTTCGGTGTATGTTATATTTCCTCCAGTTTAATCGAACCTAACGTTTAAAACGGGTCTGTCTGTATCGATACAATATTATTGCAATAATTTGAAAGCTGTTACACATCGACATATTTTAAGGAGAATCACCACTGTGTGATATTCACTTACGATTTCCGGGGATTTCCCTTATTTGCATGGTTCTAATTGGGTTTCGTCTGGTAATTATTGCTTACCAAGTAAAACGCTAATAACATGAAAAATAACACAACGTCATTACTGCTACAAACATCTGTGTGTGACCGTTAATTAGTGGTTTTATCAAAATCGTCTTTTTAATGTATTACTACGGCATCATAAAGAGTGTACTTTATGGGTTTCCGAATTTGTTGATTATTACAATTGTCAATCAAAATTTTCTGTCCAAGGTAAGTCTTTGATTGCAATGAAACCGATTTTGAGGCGATAATGTACGATCATATAGGTTATTGTATGGTTTGAGTGACCAATTGTTCACTGAGTAATCATCAATCGTAAACCCACTTCTTTTGTTATCGACTCTCACCTCAGTTTTACCAGTTCCCACTTGTTTCATATTATGAGTTATATATATTTTATGAATAACTTCCATTTTGAGTGATTTGATTTGTGTAACGGTTCACACACAAGGCAAGCTTCGTTTGATGAATTGGTTGTTATATTACTGGTTATTGTTAGCATAGTAGTATGTTTTTATGACAAAATCAAGTCATTTGACCACCCGAAGACAACTTAAATTTTCTATCATTCTTACAAACAAACAAAATTTGGGTATCCTTTTTAGATTTTGGTTAATTTTGAATCTCTGCCTGGAAAATCTGTGATGATACATATTCAGAGATTCAAAATAAACCTAATTCTATACAGGATACCCAAATTTGTAATTACAATAATTATGACAACTTTTGTGTGTGATGCAAAAGCCAATTGATCTTAGCTTCTTCTGTCCAATGTTAACGAAATCGTTTTGGAAATGAGGAACAACCTTTATTAATTGAAACTCTAATGGATGTTTGATTGACTTTTAGAAATGTATATAATATATTATTGAAATAATAAGGACAAATAACTTGTACATTTGGCGATCAAGTTATTTGTCGTTATTATTTCAATAATTTGTTTACCGAAGCCGCTTCATAAGAGTATTTATTGTATATAATATATATTCGTATTCTCGAATAGGATAATAACCGGCTTGCCAGAAAATTGGTCGATATCGGAAATCTCTGTATCGACGTGTGAGATAACCAGACTTGAATTTGGACACAGTTACCAGGAAAAAACAGACAGACGATGTCCCAAAATCGAGCAAGTAGCGGGTTTAGTCTGAAATGAGAAGTGGTTATGTCAAAAACAAATATCCGATAGAGTGACTGTTTTAATTAGAGTTTTGTCCGTTGTAAATTGTTAGTGGATGGTGTTAATGGTCTAAATCGATTTCTATATCGCTCAACAAGCCGAACCGAGATCATCTATTTTTTGATGAGATCCTGTTCTTCATCCTAAATAGACTTGATAGTTGAATTAGCCTTTATCTCCCCCAGCACATCATAGTGGGTTTTCAGCCCTTTAATCATATTTTGATGTAGATTTGTACAAGAAGATATCTTCGCATCTAAACACTCATCATTGGCCAGATCATGACACTTTCAGATAACTCTTTTTCGGGTTGAGTATCTACTTCCATCACATTTAGTCGGGCAAGGCATTATTATGTCACTGAGATTTGCGTAGTCGGCCTTCTGCAGTAGAACATTATCCAAAATTATAAAGATACTGTTAAATCTGAACATCCCAACACCTATTTTACCTCATTTCATAACGAAAATATGGCGATTTTATTTCTGCAAACAACATGTTGCATTCACCATTGAGTGCATACAATAAATAAGACTATGTCTGTGAAGCAAAAACCGTTTTCGAGAGATGACGATGTTGAAGAAGACCCCTGCTGGATACCGCAGGATATGTCTATTCATTCGCATACTTTGATACCGAACACAGTTGACTTTGGCAGATGTCTATTCCAATAAATCAATCGTTTACTTTTCACCTTTACTTTCACCTTGGAAAACAAAATAAGTATTTCCGTAATGCCATGAACATCAGAACTACTTTAGAAATGACTTGGCCTTAAACAAATTATTTACAGAACATGATACATTTCGATTCAATGCCAATATAACTGTGTGTAGGACATTACGACAGCCAAAATGTTGTATTTAATGCCAGGAGTTCTCGCTTCACAAGACTCTTAATGTTTCACCTAAAAAGAGTCGACTGTTTATAAAACGAGGTTATGCATTTCAGGGTGTCTCACTCATGCCAGTATAATCAGTGACATCTTACGATCACTTTCCAGATAACTTATATACGAAAAAGTGGGCTAGTTTAATTCGTATCGTTAACGATTTTGCTAATATTGTTGTCGACATACTGTAAATACTTTGACTGCGTCATGCCTATCCAATCTCCATTATAAACATTTCGTATTACAGTATTGCATAATTGATGACTGCGATTGTCTTTAAACACTACTGATGGAACATTGAGTTTCCAGCGAGGAAGAAAACTTCACTTTCTATTGTTGTTTTCGTGTTTGGGATTAACCACCCGTTTAAAAAATGTATATATATGTCATGATTTTTAAGAGTAGTCGAGATCAACGTCGGCAATCAAGGTTACCGAGTCACAGATGAAATTAACTATTTAATAAAGAGTGGTGGTTTCTCCAACCATTGGATAGCTCGTCGTCATGCGAGTGAACTACCTATAGACGTGGCGTTAAACCTTAATAACAAAAGCAAACCGACCAAAACATAAAGGTACAAATCACTAGATGTATCTTTTGTAGCAAGTTCTGTGTCACAAATGACAATCTACATTCAGCATAAGCAATCTGAACATAAAACGTCCCCAAGAGGATTCCACATTGCCAAAAGTACACTCAGTTTGTGAATTAATTGTTTTGTGTCCTCGTCGATGGCATTTCAGCAGCATGACTGACTTTGTTCTCTATGTTTAGGTGGCAGATGGTGGATACTCTTATAAACCGTTACAAAAACTAGCTTCTTGTTTCAAAAGGCATGCTATATGAAGATACAATGTTGATCCGAACCCACTGCACACGAGATCTATATTTTGTACCTGAAGGTATTTGTTTGTGTGTGGTGTACTTCACCAGTCCAATATACATGTTGCGGGTCCATTGACTACAAAAAAACAACCACACGCCAGAAGGAACTGAAAAACCTTTGTGAGTGTTATATGTTGTCATTAGTTGGTGTCACGGTTCATTTTTTTTTTTTTTTCCAACTTTTTTTTTTTCCACAAATAAATCACATTTAACAGCACAATATACAATGTGCATATGCCCTACACACCTTACAGTATGATACATTAAATTCTAATATTAGACAAAGAATATTAGTTCATTATTGTTAACCAATCTATCCAAATATAATTTTTCTGTCCTATCATTTTTAAGAGCCGAATATTTTTCCATTTTAACATGTTGACCTAAGTAGGATTCGAGTTTTAATACAGACAGTCTGGCTCCTTGACACTGTTTTGTGTATATGTAGTAACGTGACAATAATAATATATAATTTAATTATTTAAATGAATCACCTGGTTCAATTTTGCCAAACATAATGTCCATATTCGTTAAGCTTATGGGTTTACCCGTGACATCAAAGATGTAACATGTTAATTTATTCCACAAGTACCGCACTTTTTCACAGTCACGAAAAAGGTGTTCAATTGTTTCCTGTGCAGCGTTGCAAAACGTAGGCTACAAAGGTCAACAGTCCGTTGTTTAATTATCTTTAGATATTTATTGGTTGCTAATATGCGGTAGTAAATACGGTATTGAAACCACTGTAGCTTTGTATTTGTACAATATGAAAAAGGTAGTTTATAAATAAGATCCCATTTATCTTTTGGGACATTTTCCCATTTAGCTTGACTTTTTGGGATAATGTCAGTACTTTTAAAAATATTATACAAAGCTTTAATTCCTTTATTGTTTTTTAATAACAATTTTAATTTTGCTTGCAACGAAATGTTTGTTTTTATCAAATTAGCTATCTCTAAATGAAGCGAACGAATGTACATTTTCACAACGCTGCATACTACATAGTTATCAAGGTAGTTACATTCTACACTATATATGTTACAAAAACTCATATACGGTAGCATTTCTCAATTTTCCGCAAATAAATCAGAAATGAAAAGTACATTTTTCTCAGACCATCGTTTAAAGATAATGGGTACATTACCAAGTTTAATATTGTTATTGAGCCAAATGTTGGTATCCATAACATCCTCAATACACCTACACTCACACTTTTCATTTAAAAGTAACCATGCCATTAAAACGTCCTTCCAAAAATGGTTATAACATTGCTGTGAAAGTTGAGAAAGATAATAGTCACCTCTTATTACAATCGTTCTTAGCGAGACAATTGTGCATTCGAACAATAACTTATATGGCTTTTCATACCAAAATAATCGTCGAGCCCAGGATGCCTTAAGTGCAATTATAAAACTGCTGAGTTTAATCATTTTTAGCCCGCCTTTTACGTTATGTTGTATCAATAACTCTCGTGTTATTTTATCAGGTTTTCAATTGCAAAACATAAGCAAAAAACAACTTCTCAGTATTTTTCAAAAATTCAAACTTTGGAGAAGGGAGGCAGAGAAATAATTGATTAAATTTACTAGTAATTAACGTCTTCAAAACGGTAATTCTTTCTAACAGAGTGAGCATTCGCTTTGACCATTGTTTTAACTGTTTTGTAACGTCACACAAGAGTGGCTCATAGTTAATATGAACCACTGTGTTTAAGTTAACAGAGAAAATGACTCCGAAATATGTGAAATTGGATTGGTCCCAATCAAATTTGTAGTGATGAAAATTTCCACAATGTTTCTTGCGACCTATCCGAACAGTTTTTGTTTTTGAGGTGTTGATCTTTAACCCTGATAATGAAGCATAATAGCTCAGTACATTCATGGATTCCCTCAGTGATTCCTCGGAGCCGTCCATCAAAAGAGAAGTAGTTAATATATGTTGTTTTTTTATTTTGGCATGACATAATCCCCCAATTAACACCAATAAAGATTAATTTTCTACAGTGGACAAAGATACTGGTGTTAGTCAAAGCCTTTGTTTGGTATGTTGATGGTTATTATTGTTAAATTGATTATTTTTAATGCCAATGATGGGACCACTCTTTATAAAGAAAGAATGGGTTATTATTGATTGTTTTATTATTTTACTAAGGTTATTCTATTTATACAAGGATGATAATTGATGATTGTGTAAAGACATGCATTATCTATTAGTAAAATTGAAAGTCTTATTAAACAGTGGTTCCAAATTAATTGATTCTTTTCTAACAAATTGAATGCCAGACGATTTGTTACCAAAAGCGAAAACAGTATTGTGACAATAATAGTAAATGCGTTTGCACATCACCTATGTTTAGTTAAATCTAGTCAGTTGTTTTCATACTGATTGATGTTGAGTCTGTAAAATGGAATTATAACAATAACTTTAAACTCTAATAAAGGGTGAAAAATATAATATGTATTTTTCCTTCTTTGTTATGATTTTTTAATTAATAAAACAAAATGGAATGATCAAATCAAAGAACTCTATCTCAGCATCTATATTATTCTCCCTTTAAAATGAAATACCCAACATTATTGAAGTTTTTGAGAGAAACCATTAAAATTACACCTGCCACCCACAGACACATTTCTGAGTGAACTATGTTAAGTGAGAAAGCAAAACAGTGCTATACAGAAATTTGAACGATAAATGAGTAACCCTTTCTGGTTCGTTACGTATCCTATTAAAAAGGTTATATTTAAACCCCATAAAGAAGGGTTCCAAGAAAAAACATACATATTGTTTACTATAAGCTGAAGCACCCTTGATAGTTCTGTGTGGAACCCTTTACGGTTACATTTAGAACAGTTTTGAAAGGGTTCTATACGGAATTGTTTTGAAAGATTTCCATACAGAACCATATTAACATGGTTCCATAGAGAACTATCAGCCGAAGAACCGTTTATAGTTCGATATAGAACTATTTAAATATTATTTTATGGTTTGGTATGGAACCCTTTTAAGTTCAATATAGAGCCAATGCAAAAAGGTTCCATACAAAACCATAAATGACTCCTACACAGCCATAAACTGAGGAACCTTTATTGGTTCCACATAAAACCATTTTTTCTTAGAGTGTTTTGACCGCTGGTCGATTAGACTTTAAGGTATAAACCATTCGATCCCATGGGATTGGTTATCTCACGACTTGGTAAATCAGTGCCAAATAAAACTAAACTCGACGTAGAGCAAGCGTGGTCGTTTCTGCACTGTTGAGCTAATCTGAGAAGGCAGGCGATGCCAGCCTTTATAACACGTAGTAACCCGCATCACTCTTTTTTATTTTACAAAATATTGTAAAACAATATACATAAACAACATTAAAGATGCAGACCATTGAACTCAATCCATGCCCTTTGCAATTTATGTGTGGTATCAGGGGCAATACCACTTACCAAAATTGCACGGCAACATAATATTATGTACGACTATTTCCAGAAAACAAAAAGTTGTCAAGCGTGTATACATTTACAATGAACATTATGCGTTTTTTTTAGGTCTTAAAGCACCATTCAATATACATACAATAGGCGTACTTCCAAAACCACACATCAGGATTAATGACGGTGGCCTTGAAGTCATGGTTTTGAGTGATGGTCATAAACCGTCCTTATGTAATGTGCATATCGGCCTGACATATGTGACCCGGCATAGCAAAATGAGTCGGAAGTCGCAAACGAACATTTCGATATATACAATGCATTCAAGGTCAGTAGTACAAAATTTTCGAAATTAACATGTCCTCATTAAAAGCTATGTAAGTATAGCCTTTATCGATTAAAAGTTTCATTGTCTTAAAAAAACAACATTTAATAAGTGCCTTTAAACGGACGATTTATAAGAGGTAATCAATTTAAATTATTTCAATCTTAAAGGGAGCCTGGAAATTTTTTTTTTGTTAAATCTGGTTTAAACATAATGTCTGTAGATATTAAGCTTCTATATCGATGCTGATCTGTTTAATGTAGTATGAGTAATTGAGTATAGACATCATAAATGTTTTGTTTTTATTTAATAATTTCAAATTCAAAAGTTTAATTTTATACATTATCTGTAATACAACGGACTTGTTATATCGAATATATATACATCAGGTATTATAACACAACAACAGGAAGTATATTAAGTCGGAAACTAAATTAAAGAAGCTGTTGGGTATATATGTTATGGCGTACCCTTTACATATCATTCCGTTTATCAAGATGTGCTTGCATCGCTATGTGATGATGGAATTGGCATGATATATACGTGGCGTGACATATGGTCAGCCTGCTTTGATAATTGCCTATCCCACCTGATGATGGTTGGATTTTTGTCTAAGTCGCATACTACTATTATGTAATACCCTAACGAGTTGGTGATGATTGTTTTGATTGTTTACATATATATTGTAACTTTACCAAGAATAGTCAATATATTTTGATTTGTTTGAATTTTAAGTAGTTTTTTCGTGTATTTCTCAAAATGAGTAAAAATGAGTTAGACAATTATTGAAGCAGGCTGACGATATGATAGTGTATTCATTCTCAGGTGATTGAGGAACGCTAAAAGCTTTGGCCTCCGCTTATCAGTCAGTGCCATATTTTACGAAATATATCTTCAATAAGATGAAGTCCCCGGCTGGAACCTGTTCTACCAAATACACAAAGCCGGATTAAGACTAAGAGAGTCCCTATAGGCTATTCCACTGGTGAGGCCAGTCCGAGCATTTTAAGGAAGGCCTATTCAGTGTGAAAGGATTATTTTACTGACTGGAGGCCAACTAGATTTTGAAGCCCTAGGTTTCAGCCTGCTAAGCCTATATGTAAATCCGACAATAACCCTACAGAGTGGAGAGATATCAAAGACAGTGAATCAATCTTCTAGCGCAAACTTCAGAGAAAATAATTTCAAACCTCTCTGACAGCATCTCATCACAACCGAATTCTTAAGAGAATTCAGAAACAAGGTAGAATTGATTATAAAAGTGCGAACAGACTGAATGGCAGATTAAATATAGATATTAAAGATCATCTTGGTCTGTCACTGGTACGCCAGTAGGCGTTTGCATCTGGGAGGATATGTGTGGGAAATGAATTTCCTTTTATAAGCCGAATAGTCTCAAATGCGTCAATACATAGCATGGCTGACCATATGGAAGTTAGTTGTTCAGCTGTGGGAAGTGGTCATGTCTCCAAATATCTAGATCTCAATGGCCTTTGGTCTGAACTGACACTGACTTTTAGAAAGTTGATATAAACGTTTATTAATATAAATATTAATGTGCCCCGCCTCAAATTAACGAATACTTTCATCCATCAATTCAGTAGAATAGCGTCTAGTATGACGTTAATCCTCAATCTTTGCTGCAGACGTTGAATGTTCAGATTGCACAACGCCACGAACAACACCATTGGTTTATCAAGCTAAGATTATCATCAGAACCCATGGTACCTATATATATATATATATATATATATATATATTGACA
>JAVFBW010163457.1:0-11520 GCA_034783835.1 Mopalia ciliata
GTTTCACAGACTTGTCGAATTTCTGACATACTTCGCAGTAAATTTTATCGTTATCCTTGTTGTAATGCAACCAGAATCTGTAAGACTTCTACGAATCTTGGAATCTATACGATTTGGAGGAACTCGCGGCACCTTGATTGCTCAAGCTGATCGGCTCTCAGACATCGCTAGGCCCTGTCTGGGCCATGCTCTCACTCAGCACTGCAGTCTCACTGGGCTGGGCTGAGCTAGGCTGTTGCTGTTTCGCTGTGTCCATCGCAGGAGAACCCCCCAAAAAATAGTGATTGATCTTCTTCATAATGAATACAGAGATTCACTTTAAAACTTTTCGTTTCTCGATAAGATAGCCTATACGTACGATGATGATCTAACATGTGTGGGAACACACAAGACTGACAGACTTTGGCAGGAGGAAAATCTAGGGGGCATTCCCACATCAAAACACGGGTCACTCGTCAAGGAAAGTTAATGTTTATTTTATTTTTGATATTCCGATATCTGAGAATGCCGAAGTGTAGTAGCAAAAGATTTTAAGAAATGGGATCCATATACTATCCGGTCATTCTTTATCCTAATTGCTGGGTGAAACACATTCTGGATCAAACATCGTGACGCTGCAAAATATAGCCAATGAGCGGACGGCATTACGTTTGCTGCGTGTTGGGTGACAGCTAGCTGGGACGGAGCCAAACGTCCGCCGATAACTAAGCTGAAGCCATGGCTCTGTTCAAAGGAGTTTTATACACAATAAAGTGACGTTATGAATCAGCTGACGATGGTAGGATATTATAAGTCACTCTGATAAGATTTTCATCTACGTGCACTATGTGCATGTAGACTCGAAAACTACGTGCACGCCGAAAAAAATACATGCATTGGTGCATGTGTGCACCCATTATTTCGAGCCCTGGTAAAGGCTAATGATAAAAAGTTTTTATTCAACTTTTTTTTTAATCTCTGTGCTGCAACCACAGCTGTAATTTTTTTTCTTTTTTTAAAATATTTTTCATTCATGATGAACATAGTTTTATTTATTGACTTTGACAGGAGACAAGATGTCTTTTCCACCACGACCACCTATGGGCATGCCGCCGCTTGGTCCAGGAATGATGCCACAGGGATATGCATTTGCTCCAATGGGTAAGGAAATGAGCGTGATATATATATATATTTTTTTTTTTTTCTTTTTTTTTTCAATGAACAGGTCCCGGTTGCCCAAAACATAGATTAATCACAAAAAGGATATTGATACACCAAATCAGGATTAGAGATAAGCCTAATTTAATATTGCTTACAACAACATGTCCGTTACTTTTATTAGCTTCTGAATTACTCAGTTTTTGATTATAACTGTTTGAATCCGATGCACAAGAATGCAGAGGTAAAACTTTCTGGAATAATCCACAATTGAAGTGTTTTATTATTGGGACAAACCTGTTTTCCGGTTACCACTATTTCATATCTGGCAGCCGGTTTCACAAAATCGGTTGCCATGCATTTTCTCATGTTTCTGTCTATTGTACAATAAAAACTGCCAAATATGTTATGTTAATTTTTGGGTGTTTATTAAGAGTATACATGTAATGCAAATGAGAACTGAATGTAAACACCATGTAGCAGTGCTTCCCATGAGAAAACCTGCTGGGTATTCTCTCTCTCTTTTAAAATGTTAAAAATCACTTATCTGATATCACCATTGAGAGTTGTGTCTTTTACAGGAGTGCTTTTTACAGGTTGACTGTACGGTACAGACCCTTAGACTCTTAGTAACAAGTATTTAAACGGCCTAAATAAGACTAAATTTCTTGGTATAAAAAAAAGAAAAATACAAAAATAATTTTTTGTGTTTTATTAATTAATATTTTTTTAAATTTATAATAGTATTACTAATTTATCACTTACAGTTAAATTCAGTCGACCATATAAAGTGAGCAAGGAATTTTTATCTTCCCAAATGAGTTTAATTTTATACAATGCATGTATACATGAATTGTTCAATTTTTTTAAACACAAATTTAAGGTCAGTAATTGTAATTTGAATCTAATCATTTCATTTCGAAATTAAATTATGCAGCTTCTAACAATTTGAGATCGCTTTATCTACTTGTATCTACCCCATTTAGGCTCCAATTTCTGTATATGTGTCTTTCGGTCGAAATTCAAACTACTCTAGCTACAATTGCCTTTTGTAGATAACAAAAGGTTCCTAGAGACTGAAACAAAACTTAAATGTTCTTTTTTTCTTGTGTCTACACGATTTAACATGGATTATAAAGAGAAAATTTGAAGTTAGTTTAACATGGCGTCGTTGTTGTTGGGGAACAGTAAACTGTTCGCCCAAATCGGAGATGTGGCGACCTATACCTAACCAAAACGATCATTCGCCACTAAAGACATACCCTGCTGCAGAGACCTTATCAATTGTAACCTTTTTTTTTTTTGATATTTGGGAATAGGGCTACAACTGTCTCTCTGCCTACTCATATAGTGATGCTTCTTTTTGGCAGACAGTGTTATGGAGCATGAGCTATAATGTCATCTTTGTTTGTGGTTATGATTGTTACGAGGTTTCCTCCCAGTTTTCCACCGTACTTTAGTAAAGTGTGAAGCACTTGAAGTGAACAATTGTAATATAAGTGGAATACAATTGAGGAAAAAATTAAACAAATCTGCTAATTTACATGCAAAATCGTTTAAGTGGAATACCCTTGAGAATGATGTTAAACAGCATTTAAAAACAGCCACAGTTATAGTTTTCTTTATTTTCATCACCGATTTTTGTGTAAGTAATGTAATGAGGATGCTGTATAAACTTATTTACGATCCTGCATCTGAAACTTGTGTTTTGAATTGCAGGGATGATGCCTATGGGGATGGGAATGGTGCCAGCTGGTCCTGTAAGTAAAAAAAACACTTAATTTGCTTTCTAACTATTTTGTGTGCCTGCAGCCTTGGTTTAATGTTTTGTGTGTCTGCTGGGGTTTTTATGGACACTTTTTCAACGGAATACCCTGGTGAAAATTAACTGCAAATTGAGTCTTTCTTAAATTTGATATTCAGTTTTGTTAGAAAATATTCAGTTTTGGCTCCTTTTGGCCACTGGTGAGCTATACAATTCAGAACTTACATTGGATGACCCACAGATTTCCTCACTTCATCCAGTGTCAAATCCACCGACATGTTGGTTTTATTTAATTGACAATAAAAATTTAGTAAAATTGACTATTAATGCATTTTGTGCACCGAAGGCGCGCTAAAAATGTTGAGTTTTAGGCAATATCAAATTGAGTTTGATGAAAAAAAATTGTCTATAAAAACCCCTTGTCTGCCTGTTAATTCTACTTTAATTAACCACCCAATTCTGACTGTCAACCGTCCGGTATGTGAGTAAGTAGGCCTGTCCTGTAATCTTTTCTGGCAAAATTGCTTTAAAATACAATCTTCATTGATAATCTGATGACAAAATTGGTCAAAATCAGTGGCAAAATGCAAACTTAGACAAAGACTGCAAACAATTTGGGAAACCTATAAATCGTTCCTCCTAAATTAAGTTTGCATAACCAGGGGGAAATACCCTGTTCTGTGGTTGTTCTGTATTGTCATTGTTTGCTGCCAGTGAGGTCAAGGGTTGTTTCTTTCTCCCATTGGACTCGCACACAGGGGCTTTCCCAGAAATAAAAAGTACGGTGTACAAAGTTGGTCATTTTGCTTCAGTTTTAAAGTAACTGGTGTCCAACTTTATCTCCTGCGTGTTAAAGTTTCTTAAAACAGATTGTCCAAATGAGCCAATTGATCAATTCAGGGTGTGCATTGCCATCAGTGATCAGTGGACAACCCTCTGGCCTGCCTAAGCCCTTGCTGACAAGCTGTCATATTAGTGAAATACCTGGTCACATAAATCAATCAGTTGAAATGTCCACCATTATTGTGACATGCAGAGCTGAAGTTAAGAGAGAAGTATATTTAATAAAGGAAAACATAATCAGTCATCATTATATAAGAAATAGCTTTCATCATTGTTTCATCATTGTTTCATCAAATAAGTTAATTTATTTTTCCCCCTCCTAGATGATGGCTCAACCAATGCCAGTTGTTTCCACGGCAGGACATCAACAAGCAATGAACGCCATGAAAACAGCACCAAAGAAACTGGTCCCTCAGGAAATAAAGGTATTTCTATTATTGAAAAATCTTCTATTCAATCAGCCCTCTGGCTATGGTTAGTTTGTTTGAAGAGTAGCAATACTGTTTTCACTTAGCACTGGAGGAAAGTGAAGTTTCCAACATTATGGAAATGCTTCACATCTTGGTTGTGCTGGTTTCAATTATTGTTGAAATAAAACGCCATCATTTAATCAAAATACTCTTAAGCACGGCCTAAAACGCGAATCAATCAACTCAATTATCTGTGTTTTATGTCATTTTTTTCTATCAAATAGTCCTGTCTTGGATTTTATTTTAAAATTTATATTTTTTATGGTTATAACAAAACTTCATTATTATAAATGCACAATGAAAAATATTAATGAAAGAAAAAAGGGCCTTGTTGATATTACTGCTAAGGATCTGTTTCTTTACACAATATCATCGCTTTGTTTCAAACAAAAAGTCATCCTAAATAAATGTATATAAAGTGTATAAAATGTGTGTATTAGTATTTCATCTCCAACTCCCAATCTTTCTCATGGTTTATTTGTAATATGTACAATGCTCAACTTAATTCTTTACCATATGTTTTGTATATAATAACATACAATATGTTCAGATTAATTCCTTCCCATACATTTTTCTCTTAAATTATTATACCTTATCTGAAGCAATGCTCAGCTTAATTATTTTCTGTGAGATTTGACATACTATGTTGAATGTGAACGGCGATTCTTTCCCATGAGTGTACTATTAATGTGTACTGTTTGTTGACAGGATGATAAAGAAGACAAGCCTCCTGTGACTACGGTATTTGTGGGTAACATCAGTGATAGAGCACCAGACACTATGATCAGGACTATGTTACAGGTAATCTCAACTTATTATTTCCTTGCCTGTCGAACATCAGGTATATGAGCGAGTCACATGTGGTGTAATAAGGCTAGGTACAGTGTGAAGGGGACAATCCGTCATATACGTGAAATACCCTTGAGTACGACTTTAAACCACAAACAAATAATATTATTTCCTTTGGTTGGTGGGTGGTACCTTCCTGTGCCCTTGGGGTGATTGCTGGGTGGGGTGCACAGGTAGGTGGGCCTTCCGTGGTCAGTTTGTGGTTGGTGGGTGGGAGTTTCCTGTGCCCTCTGGTAGGGTGGTTCTTTCCTGAGCCCAATAAGTGATGGCACCTTCTTGTGGGTGGGTGGTGGATCTTCCTGTGTTGGGGGGGGGGGCTTCCTGTTCCTTGTAGGAATTTGGTGGAGGGGACCAGCTCTGGTGCTGTTTGAGCTGATATGTCACTTGACACCGTTGCATAGACAAGGTGTTTGGCACTGTGAATTTAGTCTCAAGTGGACTTGTAGCATGGCTTTTTTCAATCTCAGGATTGTTTTCTACACCTAGTATATGCCTGATATAACACAGTGCTGTGCAATATCACTCTGGCAGACACCACAAAGCAATTTAAACGAACTGATGCTAAATTTTTGTCTTCATTTTCAATTACATTTTCTCATTATAGGTTGACTGCATTATGATGATGACAGTAACTATTAAAATCTTATATTTTCAAATTAAAAAATATGTAAGAAACTCAATTACTCTTGAGCGTAAAGCATCAATTAATCAACACACTGAGAAATAATATGGCCACTAGTGACAATCCAGTTTTTAACAAAAGCAGAAGTTAAGCCTGATATGTTTATTTCAACAGCGGTGTGGCAATGTGTTAAGCTGGAAACGTGTTCAAGGAGCATCGGGTAAACTACAAGGTTAGTCATGTAAGACTCATTTCACGTAAATACTAGCATGTAGCTGTGGTTCAGTGGTAATGGACTGCTGACCCTCATTCCATGTGCCACTTACAAACTCGATTCTGCAATCCCTGGTTTACTACTGTATTATAGTAGGGCAGACTGGGACAACTTGTCATCATATCTATGAAACCCTATGTAGTATGCATAAAATCCCAAACAAACAAATATACCTTTCAATAAAAGTGACTTTTGTGTGGTATGATAGGTCAAGGTAAAAAAAATAAAAGAAATACAAATAATTATGCCATAAAGA
Source organism: Mopalia ciliata (assembly GCA_034783835.1). NCBI lineage: Eukaryota > Metazoa > Mollusca > Polyplacophora > Chitonida > Mopaliidae > Mopalia > Mopalia ciliata. Next base: position 6,217 of record JAVFBW010163457.1, read on the forward strand.
GAACCAATAATAACTATATTTTTATCTAATTATCAAGTCGGAATATTAATAGGGAGCTTCCTGTTGCCCTGGTGTTCTTAGAGCTAAGGTTTAACACAAAGCCAATTTGTTTCTGATGTCTTGTATAATGGTTAGCTTGTTTTGTTGCCAGGGATATCTAGGGGGGTGAAATAACTATAATCATGAAATGAAACCACAATCAATCATGACATGAAACCACAATCAATCATGCCCAAATAACTATTTCCCAGTTTGATGAAAATGAAGGGTTATACTTCATACTCCTCAGGTTTAGGGATGAATGTTTCAAACTTGTTTAAAACTGTCTAATACTGGAGGAATGTCGATTTCACACTTCACATTTAGGATTGTGTTTTTGTGTACACTGACTTTATACAAGTGGAATACTGTTTACCAAGGTGTTAATTAACATCAACAATTAATAAACATTTTGTATCGAATATTTCAGCATTTCGGCTTTGTGTCAGTGGGATGAGTTAGTGTTTGTGTTCACCACCATTATATAAGTGAAATTCCTGTTGACAATGGTGTAAAATACCAATAAATCGACCTGTAACTTTGTATTTAATATTTCAGCGTTGGGTTTTAGAGTTTGTGGGATTAGTTAGTGTTTGTGTACACCACCATCATTAGGTTAAATACTGGCGACCATGGTTTTGACTAACGACTAATTGACTTATAACTCGATAATATTTCAGCATTTGGTTTTTGTGAGTATGAGGAACCGGAAGCCACACTACGATGTATTCGATTATTAAACGAGTGGGTTATAGCGGAGAAGAAACTAGTTGTAAGTAAACCACTATTGTATCTTAACATAATGAACTACTAACATTTTCTTTTCAAATTTCACACATACTTCTATAACATGCCCTGTATTATCTAATATTTACCTGGTTTCATAGGAGTAGGACCGTGGCGCAGTGGTTACTGTGTTGGCTCACTAATCCTACTGCGGGCGGTTGGAGGGAGCTTCATGTCGCCCTGGTGCTCTCAGAGCTGAAGGGGAACAGGAAGCCTATCTGTTTGTGGTGTCTGTAATGCGTCCTGTTGTTGTTGTCCTGTATTTGTTCTGTCCTGTCTTTGTTTGTTGCCAGTGGTGTCGAGGGTGGTTTCTTTCACCCATTGGGCTGGCACGTCATCATATAAGTGAAATATCATTGGGTATGACATTAAACCCCAATTAAACAAACAAACAATATTTGTGCGTAATATGCCTTGCATTTCATTCAATTCTCTTACCACTACTTATATTCTGGTGTGAATGGAAATATTATAGAGTAAATGTTTATTATTACTAAATATAGCAAGCATTGTCTATATGTATATCTATTTGGAAATACTTTATGAATACTGCGTCTTGAATGATAAATCGGATATCCAGATTCCAGACCAGCTGAGAAATTTCAATTGATTTAGATCTATATATAAGCTAATTAAATAGGTAAAGGATGATTTCAGTTTGTTATAGTTGGACAGGAATTTAAAGGGCTTTTGTGATAAAAAATAAGGCTTGTTCGATATCATCCCTATCACTAATCCTTTTTGAAAATGACAGATGAGTTGAGATATAAGCGTTGTAGTGTGAAAATAAATTATGTTTTACTGCTGACCTGCCAAATTATTACTATTAGTACCGGTATTTATATATATATATATTATTTTTTTTTACATTTTTCAGTCTCCTCTCAACCTGTGTTGTCTCATGGGGGGCCTTCAGCAACAGAGCTGGTTAAAGTGTTGGACCAGTGTGATTTGATCCATTCACGAGGCCCTACGCCCTGCGTCAGTCCTTCACCCTCTATCATGTTACCCCAACTACAGGGCTCTCATTTCACCCGGTGTCGCAGTATACCCCCAGGAGGGTGGAGTGGAGGGGCTTCCAATACTCCACATAGTGAGGGGTCCACCACAGATGTACAGGGACAAGTGACGAAATTCTGATTATCCGAGGGAAAAGGTTTGTCAGCAGAGTAAGTAATCACAAATCCTGAATTACTATACTGTATAAAGTTATTCATTTAATTTTCCTTCTGTATAATATAAGTATGTCATTAATCTTTTTTAACCACAGAGTCTATGTTAATGTGTTATCCATTTCACTTATGTGCATATGACCATATGTAAATAAACACTGATTCCTTTATGATAAATTTGGTAGCATTTTTTTTAATGCTTCTGCTGTGTTGTCAAGGTTGTTGCCAGTGACATCAATGAAGGCTCTCTTAAACTGTTCAGCCCAATCCGACCCGAATAAGGCCTCAATAAAACAATTATAAGTGTATATGGAGTGGTAATTTTTTTCTTTTGTTTCAGCTGATAGAGGAATGGAATCTATTTTCACCTGTCTCCAGTCATAGTCCCGTGATAATGGACTTGATTATCTGTGGTATATAACAGTTCAGAAGATCATACGTGTAGCAGACCTGCCTACCCGGAGTATTCTGGAGTATCTTGTACTCTTAATTTATGTTAAATACACCCAAAGGTCATCAAAATACACACAAAAAATATATATTCTTTACTATGATGTAACACAAAAAAACAAAGAAAAATGTACCCAAATTCACTTCAATCTTGAGTCAATAGAATCATGCCCACCTGTCATTTATGATATAAGCTAACTAGTGGGATTATTTTGTTTAACAAGACATACCTTTTTGAGTTTTTATAACTTTTCTAGAACAGCATGTTGTGATACCAAAACAATCGAACTCTATAGAAGTTTATTATGTACTTAAAACTTAGTCTAAAAGAACCTGTATTTATATTGCCTCTTTATTTATAGGAATTACAAATGTATTAAATTATAAAGGTGTCATTGTTTATAAATTAAAACAACTGACAACTGATCTGACTGGACATAGCCTTGAGACACTGAAACAGTCAACATGTGCATCCCTATTCTGTATTTTTGTGGGTAAAATACATTTTACCTGCAATTCTGAATTGTTTTCTTGAATAAACATCCTATTCTAGGGTGAATTGCCTTTGAAAATGTATTATATCTTTGTCAATAAAAATATATCTTTGTCTACATGTATAAATCTGTACATTAAGTCAAGCATTGTTATAACCATTGCATTCTTTTTACATTTACATGGACGGGGAAAGTCTTTAAAACTTTAATAACTCTTTGATAACATATAAGAAAGACTTGATCAAAGTAAATTGTGTCTATAGTTTTTTTCTATGTATGTAAATATCTTGTGTACAGTGAAAGAATCCGTGATTTGAAAGTTTGTACTGAAAATTTAGATGTATTTATGTTTTTTTATGGCTTTTCCTTTATTGTATTTTTCTTTTTGTACATATGTGCATGTGTTGGCATGTAAATTTATTCTTGATGTAGTTAACGTATAGTATCATATTGCCATATGTTTTTTTTGTTTTCATTTATAAAAGTGAGATTAAATCTGTATGGCAAAAAAAATAAAAAATCAGTCAGAGAAACAAATGTTAAATACCTGTGTGTCGATATTGCTAGTCTTTCAGAACGCCTCTATGGTGTGTTTGTATAAATTGTATTCAATAGATTGCTGTTACTGTAAAACATGCTCTTTTCATCATTGTCTGTTATTTTTGGCTTCAATTCCTACAATATGGCTGTTATTTGTATATAATCCATGACTTTTATGTTATACCTGTAATCCAATATTGAGAATCTGCCGGTGATTAATCCTATATGATATCAGTAGTAACAAATACTACAGGTCATAAATCAATAAAACACTTACACATGATAGTTATGTACTGATCTGTAACTGTCAAGAAGCTGCATTCGGCCCGTAAGAGGGGCCTTTCTGTTGCCTTGGTTACTTTTAGAGCCAAGTGACAACAAGAAGTCAATCTGTTGTTTGTTATTGCATCTTGTCTGTGGAATGACGGTTTCCTCCACTCATTTGACTGCCCCCTTCGTTATCTGAGTGAAATAACCTAATGAAACATGCGAGCAGAATGTAGATAGAATCCGAGACTGGTGGTGTGGAGAGAAAGGACATTATTAATATTATATATTATAGTTGAACCCACGATACATTCGGAACAAAATACTGTATTTTATTTATTGTTATATTCGGAATTTCTTCTGTAAATGTGGACAAGATGCTCATCGTCTCATACAGAGATGGGCATTTTGTATGTCTCTTGTTTAACTCTGATCAGGCAGGAGAATTTAAGCGGTCTTTGGCGATGACCCTGAAAGGCTGTCACTTTGTCTCTGCTAGTCGTGCATTGATGACAAGCGGGACAGCAGGCCTATTCCCACTTCTAACGCTGTACCGCTGTTCAACTTCGTGGCCTGCAACATAGAAATAAGACATTTACTGTAGTATATTATATTCTTCTGATAACATCTGTCGTGCAGCGGATAGTATAAGGGTCCTAGAACATGCACAGATGTGCGTCACCTACTAGGTTTGCACGTTGTTATTAATTTTTTGGTATATAGTCAGTCTAGTGGCCCTTTTTCCACTCATTAGTCGGTCTAGTGGCCCTTTTCCCGCTCAGTCGTCTAAAGCTCAATGGCCATTACATATACCAGTATGGCCCGTGTGTCGCTGGGTGTTGGCCGCCGACACGTGTTGAACACTGAACCGAATTGTACCATTCTACAAACCTACACTATTATGTATTATATTTAAACTGCACCGAAATGTTTTGAAGCTTAAGTGCTACATGTCAAATGACCCCGCAGGATGCATGCCAGATGAAAACCGTATATGCTACTATTCTCAAAACCATAAAACCATGACAATTATGATATTTATAGGGTAAGGAGTATATTTAGTTTTCTTTATAATTGTTATTTTAATCAATCCATAATTATTGACAGCTGGTATGATTTTTGTAAATATATCTTCTTCTTTATGATTTTGTACATACATGTCAGTAATAATCATGATGCTGGTAAAATACTCTCTTTAAAAAATGCGCTTAGCTTTAAGATAATAAATGATTTTTTACAGTTTGTCCGATGTTATATTTATTAAAAGCCGTTCCGAGCTTATTGTGGCGCTTCCATGTGACTCGTAGCTTGTCTTCTAGCACCATCTATCAATCGCTCAACCCTTATATGCAATGTGTTGTCTGTCGTGCAACAATTGTCCGTAATCATCGCCATTTTAGTTGACGAGCATCGTACAACCGGCTAATATAAAATCGACGTGTAATATAACACCGACGTGTAATATATAAAAATGACGTATAATATAAAATTAACGGGTAATATAAAAAGTTTGACGTATAATATAAAAGGGCCCTTGACGCCAAATATAAAATCAG
>JAVFBW010163479.1:0-21055 GCA_034783835.1 Mopalia ciliata
TGCTTGGAAAAAAAAAATACCAGAAAATAGAAAAAAATTTAGAGAGCTTCATGTCAAAGTACCTTTCTTCTTTTAATAAGGCCATAAAATATTTGAAGGCAATTAAGTCTGTTTGTTTTAAATCATTCGATATTGATAAATACTTTTTTATAAACAGACCAATTTGCATCACATTTGGCAACTTTTCTGTCTCACATTGTTTACTTCGGTTTATAGACTAAAGGGAGATAATTCAGTACAACAGCACCATTTTATCCAAACAAACTGCCTGAGAAACTAGTAATCAATTTTTTTTCAGCGTAATATTGTGATAATTTATTTTTAAATTAAATCAAGTACCTTAAATTAAATATAAAATATAGTGGAAAAGTAGGAGGAAATCTTGCAATGTTCACCCTTTATATTACCAGAGCCACTCCCTGATATACAATTTATTGCTGGAGTTGTGATCCAATTAATGAAAGCGTAGTGCCAATAATTTTAAACAAACACAATCGCTACCAGGGATTTCGATGAGTATAAAAGAACCAAGTAATCAATGCTTTCCTTGAGATGAAGGGACTTAATTTTTGTCAAATTTTTTCAGAATAAATTTAGCAAAGAAATTTAATCCTACATATAAGAAAGTACCTTCCAAAGTGATATGACAGAAGAACTAAGACAAGAGGTCTCCAGACAAAGATTGATGTGACCTTAGGCTTAGACTTAGCTTAAAGATTAAGGTGAGAAATGAGATTAATTTAGGTCCACGGTTTAAGTGAAACAAAGTGTTAACGCTGAATCTAAAACGAGAATTCAGAAATGGCATGTTGTGTTACAAGAGGGACGCTCCAGTTGTAGTGATGTTACCTTGGCAGACATTGTTTAGCCCACTTCTTGCCTTCTCTGTGACCGAATGGTTCCTCTAACAAGTTACCTTCTCTGTCTGATATCTTCATATGGTTAGCTAGGGACAGGATTGTACCGCGACTTGTGTTAGACTCAGGTAGATACACCCTTAAGTCAGCACTCTCCCCCTACAGAAAAACAACAGAGGTCCATTTAATGTCATGTGACAAGTATCACAGTTCTTTACCACAAATTTAAATAAAACAGTTTGACTGTTTTTATATCATTTTCAAATAAGTTATGGTTAAAATGGTTGACATAATGTATCAAAACTAAAACAAACTATGGTGACGTACTAACTTCATATAACAAGTCCATCTAGTGGTGATGGTACTTCATGATAGAAGCATTACATGTACATGTGTATGAAGTTCATTTATTAAACCATCAGATAAAACACGATCATTTTCAAAAGAATCGTCAGTTTATTTCAACAGACAGTTAGAGGGTATGTGATCATGAAATGCACAATACTGTTGATAAACAGATAAGACATTCACAGGCCAGGGCCCCTTTCACCGAGTATGCAATTCACAAGGTTCCTTGTCCAAATATGGTGGAAAACCGAAAGAAAACCTCATAAAAACCACTGGGATTGCTGGAGCCACTTCGTGACCCACTGATATACCTCAGGGTCGAGCGACGAACATTGAATTAAAGTAGGATTAGTGAGCGCACTCCCTAACCAATCAGCCTCAACCACTGGCCTTCTCATGTACCTGTGGATGACTGGCCTGTAGGCGATATTTCAATAGAACATACGAAAGTCCAGCTAACCAATGCATCACTGGAAACTGCCATAAAGTTGAAACCTTTCATTACTGACACTCTTTGTTGTCCAAATGGCTTACCCTTATGAATATCTTGAGAGGTAATATCTCAGGCAAGAAGTCAATGAATGGAAGTTGGAAGGACATATCAAACATTTCTCCACAGATAGCTATGTGAGCTGAAACATAAAACAGTCCCTTTGACAAAGACGGCTTAGTCAAATGCTTCAATGTTTCTGATGGACTTCCATCGATTTGTATTTAAGCAAGTTTATTAAATTTGACTATACTACTCCTTGTTATTTGGAAATGAAGAAGGCGATTATGTGGGAAATTAGAGTGAACAAAAAATTGTAGGAATTGACTAAATTTGAAATGAATCCTTTCATCGTTAATAAAAAAATTCCACCATGTTTTACATTAAAATAAAATTTTATTATAATTCAAAGCCCTCAAATACAGCACATGTTATGGATATGGTAAATGGATTATAGTCATAACTCATGAGTTACCGTTTTCTTGATGTTGTGAAGCTGTGTCTATCCAGTTGTATTCATTGGCCATAGTGATCAGCTCAAACTCCTTAATCACTAGGTTAAAATGCCAGGTGTAAGGGACGAAGTGATAGAGATCAGGTATGGTCTTAGTGGACCAGTCATCAAATAAATCTGTCAAAGTAAAGTAATATATGTATGATATATGTTCATAAGAGTTTACCTTTTAAATGCCTTTTTTTTACATTTATTGCACGACAAAAATTTATGTTTTGGGGAGTTTGTTTAGTAGGGCTTTAATGTCGGCCTCAAGGGTATTTCATTTCTATGATGACAGAGTGTCCATTTCACACTGCTCCTTTTTCAATATGTTGAAAAAACTAGAAGAAAACCTGCATGTAACTTATCGTTTGCTAATTTCATTGATTACCAGCCTGGATACACTGAGAATTTAGGACAAGACACGGCAAACACAAGGTACAAAAGAAAGATGCCCGGTCAGACCAGCTTCAAATTGTGCCTTGGTTCAGAGCAGCAGGGTAACATAAGACTTCAACCACCCACTACTCTTTACTATGGAGATACATCCTCTGGTTAAGGGCAGTTAATTAAAGAGTAGCAATACTGTCTTTATTTAGCAACTTTCCAACATTATGAAAATGCTTTGCATTGTGGTTGTGCTAGTATCAATTATTGTTGGAATACACTGCCGTAAAAAAAGTGAGTACCCTTAAGTATGGCATAAAACACCAACCAATCAATCAATCAACTATGGAGATACACCTAACATCTGGCTAAAGTTAACAAGTATGCTGAGATAACTCACCAACAAGGAAGTGTTTATGATGGAAGATGAGTCCTAGTGAAGCCTTACAAGCTGTGATATCTATGAACCAGTCCTGGTGATCATTCCACATTCTGGGGTACTGGGCGAGTACAGCAAACTGAAATACATAACGTAACAGGTCACATTAGATTCAATCTTAATGCTCAGTTATAAACAATTTGATTTATTTATTTATATTTCTAAAAATAAATCACACTGGCGAAAATTTATATTTACACTTTGCACATATATATATATATATTGTAGACAGTCAATATATTCCAGTGAACATAATGCTATAAGCCATGTATTAAAGATTATTATAGCTAAATTACACATGTTTTTATACTGAGAGCAAATTGAATCTCAAATCAGGTGATAAATTTTTTTTTTAAAAGAACATACGATGTGACGAATTTGATGATTTTTAATATTTGATTTTTTTTTTTTCTGCCTACTTGTTTTTCTAAGCTGATCATAATCAAATCGTTATTATGGGAAGAAATCTAACCTCCAAAGTTTCACACTCCAATAGTGATCGGTATGGAAGACTTGTGGTAGCATCAGTCAGTAAGAACTGGCCGTTTACCTTCAGTTCATAACCATTGTCACCCGTTATATATGGTGTGACAGACTCAATGTAAGACCCCTGGGCGGCATTCATGTGAATGACCTGTGTCTCCTGGGTAAAATAAACAAGTTATACAAAATACTCATAATCAGTGGTCAATAACTTCTAAGATCAAATATATCTAGGGCTCTCAAACTACTAGTTATGTGTAAGACCCCTGAACAGCTGTCATGTGTGACTGGCCTGTGTCACTAGGTAAAAACTTAGTTATACAAATACTCATAAATAATTCTCAATAACTTCTAAGATCAACTATATTTATCATAATATGGCTCTGAAACTAATTTGTTATTTATTAATGCAACATTTTATGTAATGATAAACACGGGACTGTTAGCTAATTTATAAGTGTCTTATGCCATGCTAAACAACATTTCTCTCAAATATTTGTGTCACAGGGCAAGTATATGTAAATCAAGACCTGCCCCACCCAGTCACAGAAACTAAATTGTGTGGCTGATAAATCATTAGTTCAACATGAGCTGAGCAATGATTTTTGTTGTTTGTTTGACTGGGGTTTAATGTCATACTCAAGGGTTTTCATTTATATGCTGATGATAGCTTGTCCATTTTATACTATTTTTTCCTTAATTATAGTGGAAAAACTTGTAAAAACCAGCCCAGGAGTATTTCACATATATGATGACCATCTATTGCCAATATTTTTAATACATGTATGATTGTTTGTTTGATTGGGGTTTGTTATTTCACTCATATTACAAAGTACCAGCTCAATGGGTGAAGGTAACCCCAGTCAACACCACTGGCAACAAACAAAGAAAAAAAACATAACACAAGCCGGACAAAAAACAGATGTCACAAACAGATCCAAGTGCTCTGGGAGCTAATAGACTACAGGAAGCTTACTCCCAACCCTCTATAAATACATTATGAGAAATTACCAAAAATCATTTTAATACTAATCACGCAAAAAGGTACCGGTAAGTTAATCTATAGGAAGCAGTACCTTTTCTTTGGAGAATAGAATGTCTATATTAGCTTCTGCCAGTATATTCATTCTCATCTCGAACTGTTTAAACTGTCTCGTCTGTCCTGGCTCTAGCATGGGGGTCGGTTCCATTTCATGATAATTCATGGGATAGAAAAACTTCCAGAGATACTCTCTGAAAGAAAGTTTAAAGCATGGGCTAGAAATACACACATTTTGCTCATAAACATGTATGTGGTAGTTCGACTAAACTGTTAAAAACACAAAAGACATGATTAATTACCAAATCCAACCCCAAATTTCTGGTTTTTTTGACTGGTGTTGAACCTTACTCAAATCGAAAGTATGTACTGATGGTGTGTGGTAGATTTGTTTGTTCGTTTGATTGGGGTTTAACATTGTTATCAAGGGTATTTCACTAACATGACTGGAAATTGGGGTTGGATAAACCCAGGGCTGCAGGCCACCCCACTGCAGGGCAACAAACAATGACAAGACTAGGCAATCTTGGGTATTGTAGAAAAAGAGAAAAGAATGCCTTCTTATCTCCGCAGTACCTAGTAATCTTCAATTGAGTATCTTGATACACTGATAGTCAACTGCATTTAAAGCTTAAGATGATGATCCATTTGCAGCCTTATAGTGAACTGATAAATTCTAGCAGTTTTGCATTTTGAGAGAAAAGAAAGAGTGAAAAAAAATAACAAAACTGAAAATCTTTGCAACTTATTTAGTTATAACTATGTTTTGAGAAATATTTTGTGACAATATTGCTCATTTGATCATGTTCAAGTGTAGAAAAGTAAAACATAAAGCAAATTATTTTTTATAAGAGTTTTGTATGACAAAAAAATGTGTTTAGTTAGAAGAAATAGTAAAGTTGTGACAGCTCACAATGAATTTCTGATAATGGTTTGATGTCGAGTCAAAATGAATACAAACATTTTTTCAGGGTTGTTCTTATACTTTACTTAGTTAAACTCCTAAGCGGTAGTCATAAAAACTAGAAGAAATATATCACCTGACAGGAACTGGCTACTTTTCTACTTTTATTCATTTTTATACTAAATGAGATTTAGTTCAATTGACAACACATTTAGAACAATTACCGTTGTCTGTCTGCCCATGGACCATAGTATATAGAAGTTCCTTTTCCACAACTAATTTCAATTCCCCAGCAGGGCCAGGTTCTCCTGAAGACCATCTCGCCATCTGCTAAGTGGACTATCTCTGGTTCATGGGGAACCGTGCCTTTTTAAAATAAAATCAAATAGTTAATTTAATGGTTTTTTAGTTTAAAGTTATTTGACTCCTATGACAATGTTAAGGCAGACACATATAACACCCACCAAGCAGCCAATGAATGAAGCACATTCCCAAATATGAGTTGGTAAAGCGTTATGTTTGGATTGAGAGGTGTGTATTTTTGGTGCTGAAAACTATTCCACTTATATAATTTCTTTGAGTGGAGTTTAATGTCATACTCAAGGGTATTTCACCTATATTGTGATGGATTGTCCACTTCACACTGGGACTAACAAAAGTGGTGAAACGGTAAAGAAACTTCGTAAAATCCACCCTTAGGATTGCCGGAGCCACATTGTGTGACTCGATACTGAAACTGGTACATCAAAGTATGATTAGTAATTGCACATTGTATCCAGTAAGCCAGGCCATGGGTTAGTCCCCTTAGATGATGGTGTAAAAAGTCATACTAACTCAACCTTTACATTCAGCACCTCCGCCTCCCATTTAAAAGGGACAGTTAACATTAACCATACACAGGCTGTCCAAAAGTGAAAATCTAAGTGTGGACATACTTTATTACATGTATTATGTTAACGCCATATGAAGCTAAAAATTGTATCTTTGACAGTTTGTGCTACTTAGATAAGACCTTTGTTAAATTTAAAAACGCTTATAGTAGTTTCCAGTGGAGGCAAGCAAATTTTTCTATTTTCATTTATTCAATATATATAAATGAACAAAATTTAAATTTGAAGACACTCAATCGACATTGAATGAAAAATCCCCCATAAGATATAATGCTTCACATTTACGTCAATTTCAGGATGATTTAAAAAAAAGTTTTAAAAACTCAGGAAATTGTCATAACCTGAGTAATACCTTCATTTTAAAAGGTATAGAAAATAAAGTGACCCTCATATAGTAGTATTCAGTTCAAGCTACCTATACAGTTATAGGACATGATTTAGAGGATTTTCTTTGTAACAAAATACGAACCTGGTTCATCCATGTAGTAATAAATGTTGACCTCCCCGGATTGAAATACATCAAAGCCTTCTCCCATATTACGTGGTGCTCTGTTTCATAAATTAAAGCGAAATCCTTTAATTACTTATACTTAATTTGTACTTTTATAAAAAGGCAAGTGATGATAGATTTGTTTGTTTGTTTGTTTGATTGGAGTTTAACTCCAGGGTATTTTAGTTATATGAGAACAGATTGTCAACATCAGACCCATGTGATTTCAGGAGCCACATCATGTGACTCACCTCAAATATCTGACGGTCTACAGACAATTCGACCCTGTGAACAGTACATCAAAGCCACGGCCCTGGGTCAAAGATTGTTTGTTTGTTTGATTGGTGTTTAACATCGTACTCATGTGATTTCAGGTGCCACCACGTGTGACTCACCTCTGATGGTCTACAGACAATTCAACCCTGGGAATGGTACATCAAAGCCACAGCCCGGGTCCAAGAAGACACAACACAAATAAATTGTAGAGCGAATCGGTTCCCACATTTAATTTAATTTTTTTTAGTGTGTTTTAGTGAAAAGTCAAATACTTTCTGGGGTGTTTTTTCTTCATTAAATGAATAAATAGGGTATTTTTTCTTAAGAAGGTCAAAAGATAATTACAACCATAGTGACTTACTCTTCTGTGGGGCCGGAGTATTTAGGACTTGGCACCAGCATTATTTTAGCATTCTCTGCGGTACATTTGGTAGCATGCAGAAATTGGTCAAACGGTGTGGAGGCTGGCTTAGTTGTGTATGTGAAATGAGTACCCTCAAAGCGGACAATCAAGGTGGTGGGAACAAGGTGATTTCCAAACACAAACCTTCCCTAGAAAAAAATGTATAGCACATCATATTTTAACTTGTAAACAGTTGGTTTCAGAAAACAAATCTCTAATAAAATCAAAAGTCTGTCAAGTGTCGGAATTGTCGCTCGGCGAAATCAACACTTCAATACAAGAACAACACTGGACCTTAGCATGGAAATTATAAAATGGAGAAGCCCACAATGTAATCAAGCTAGTCTCAATGTAGAAAAAAAAAGCTGAAACATTTAACTTTCGTTTAGAGTGAAAATTGGTCTTCTGCAACCTGCGGTTTCAATAACCAAAAAGGTATGAAAACAAAAGTAGAAAGAGCTAGAATTCAGTAAAAGAATGCAGGGACGATAATTATACCATCAAGTACATCAAATGTACTGTGGCCTACATTAAATTGTGATTGATCTGTAAAAGAGTAAACCTGTGTAAAATAGAGTATGGAGATATGAGGGTTAGAGCTGGATTACAATTATTGCCTGCATGCTTGTCATTTATGTATAATATTTATTTGAGATAATCAGAGCTTAAAATATTTTCTCACATATTTCTTCGATTGACTGGATCGAACTTTTGGTACATATGCTGATCAATTATAATTAAAAAGGTTTACTTTTTTACTGAAGATATAAAAATTAATATACTATATATTCACAAAAACACCAACTTACCTCTTCTATTTGCACTTTGATAACTGGCACTAAATCTCTCCATTCAAACTGCTTACTGGGTACTTGGATGCTAAAAATTAATGAAAAAAATTAATCCAAATTAGCAAAGTATAGGTCAATTAAATTTGATCAATTGATCACACGCAAAAGGTATTTCAATTATGAAATCCATGAAATATGGGCAAACATACGAAATGTGAGGTACATAAATTTTGTTTGTTTGATTGATTGGGGTTTGACCTCATACTTGTAAATTACATAAAATACAAATATATAGATTATGTGAAAAGAAATCTCTAGGGTTTTGCTCACCTTCTGTCTGTCTCTTTGTCCTTATCTGGGGGGTCTTTTTTAGGTAACATTTCTGGGTCAAGTCCGAACATTTGCTCAAGTTTAGAGTAGTCCATCGAACGATTGTAGACATGGAACTCAAATCTGTCCAAGTAAAGGGACACTCTGGTGTCTGAATGGGACAGGTCTGAAAAATACAAATGAATCACAGATAGATATTATAGATACAAACCCACCAAGAAAAGTTTTAGAAAACTTCTTTCCATAGCAGAAATTGAAGGATTAATTGAGCGATTGGTGTTTAACACTGTGCTTCAGGGTATTTCACTATATGATGCTAGAGTATTCAAACTGTAACAGCTCCCACAGCTATAACATGTGAGGGGCTTGCTTCAATCATGAAAATTTTATATTTTTTCACAGCTAAAAAAACTGAGCATTTTAGCACAACATCTCAGCACACACAACCCTTAACAAGGGGTAAGTGAAAAAATAGTTTAATACTTTAATTAGGGATTATTGTAATAAAATTATCATTATTTCTCTTTTCATAAGGCACATGGGACTGGACTTTTGCATTAATCCTGGTGAAGCCATTGTCTAATTTGTTTGTTTGATTCTTATTACTGAACACGTGATCCATTTAACACTAAATCAAACTCGTAACATACTTAACGAAATTTCAGGAATGTACCAGTTGAAAACAATTTTAGACAACAGATTCACTGTTGTAACATTTAATAAAAGAATTTTTATAATAATAAATAAGCTACACAGTCTGTTTCTAATAATTGTATAAATCCTGCCTTTTCTCATTGCATGCATGTCATCTGGCATTTAAATCTCTGCAAACATAACACCTTGACCAACCATAATATATGATCAATCAAGAGTTGTTTTGAAAGGTGAATATTACCCTCTGTGAGTTCTCTGTAGACATAGGGCCTCCACCACCTGAAGATTATCCAGCCAAACTGTGCTTTAACAGAGTAATCCTCAGTGACCAGGTGCACATCCCGGAACATAATCTTCCCAGACAACACGGACACGGAAAACGAACCTGAAATTAAAAATGTCATTAACCATTACATTCATTTCCTAAGGCTTGGATATCAGTAGACAGAAATCGCCAGAATTCTATGAGCAATAAGGTTGTATTCAATTCTATTCTTTGTCAGTTGGTTCTCCCAATCATCAAAGTTTCATTTACCCCAAAAGTATATTGTGGACCGGTAAATTGACGCAGATCCAGTCCACTGGACAAAGACTACATGTATATACACAACAAGTTAGGCCAGGAAACTAGATGAATAGATGTATATAGCACAGTCTGTACATAGGAGAAGTGTTTGTTTTGTTTGTTTGATTGGTGTTTAATGTTGTACTCAAGGGTATTTCACTTATATGACAATGGACAAAAATACAGAACATCACAAACAAATCTGCTTCTCATTACCCTTTAGCTATGAGAAAACCAGGGCTACAGAAAGCAACCTCTTTTCTCGCCTCTACGATCGACCGAGGAAGCCGAGAGAGTAATCTGCAGGGCCATGGCCCACCTGCTCCCTCACGGGGCCATAGGTGAAGTGAGATAAAAGTCACTCAAGTGACTGTCGCTGAAAAAACATCAGAAGACGGTCCATCTGTATTTGGTAATATTTGTGTTTATTTTACGAATAAATAGTCAAGCTAGGTGTAAAACCAGACCTTGTAAACCACATTAAGTGTAAACAAGAAACTACAGGTTTAATACAATTATAATCAAGGATTATTCAATGAAGTCTAACAATGAGTGATGAAGACTTTGTTTGTTTAATAAATTTTGTTTTCACAAACTGACTCGTAGATACGCACTTGGTCATGCAAAAATTGTTTCGATATTTTGTATATGTGGGAAAATGCTTTAGACAGATTTTCTGTTTTAATCCATGCAACCAATAATTAAAGGTTGATAAAATCAATAGGAGATCAAATTTGTAAAAATCTTGCATGGTCATTAGACTGGCAAAATACATGTTTAGTGTCACTGGGAAGACACTGTATTTTTTATTTTATTTTTATTCACCTCCTGAGAAGTACACAGGCCTGTGATGTAATCATTTCCGGCATAACCTTTAAATCGGTCCTCTTAAATTTAGTGAGATAGTCTAACATTTGCATATTCTCCCGGTTTGCTGATTTTTTCAATACATAAATGTGTGTTTGTGGAAAATTAAGTGATATGGCTTCTAAATTCAATGCTCATTGTATATCAGATGACAAATTTGTCAAAATCAGTAGCAAAATGCAAAATTAGATGAAGATTGCAAACCATTGGGAAACTTATATTAAAATTGGTCCTCTTAAATTAAGTTTGCACAATCGTGGGGAGGCCCTGTTCTGTCAGTTCATCCCAACAGTATGCCACTGAAAATATTCAGCTCTGGAAACCTGATCTATGTATAGCAGAATATAGGTTAGTTTTAGTGTGCTTGTTTAAATTTTTTGGCAAGAGTTTGCAACTGTTGACAAAGGCTTCTATTTTTTCATTCTGAACTTCATCTCAGTTAGTCTGTTTTCATATGGGTCAGTGGCTCTCTATTAGATATCCAACTTGTCTACTTATGTCGGAACCATCTATAAAAATCTTTGCCAGCTTATCATCTAACCAAAGTTCAGAAATAAGTTTTATTTGATGCCAACAGGACAACCTATGGAAATTAATACTACAAGTGTACCTCTGCACTGCTTTGAACAGGTCAGCACTTTAATACCCTTCTCACTTTAATATGAACAAATGTAATCGATAACAGTGAAAGTGAATGTGACAGCTGGTGTATTGATTCATTCTAGATTTAAAAGCTTTGAAACCACATTTAAAATTTATCAGTAACAGGTTGACATATGTGTACTTGCAGCCATTTTCGCGTTGCTACATACACATGAAATGGTGTCACTTAAATAAATCCATGACACAAATGTACTTTTTTAGTTTTCTGTTTAAAAAAACAGAAGAAAAAATTCAGTTGCCTACCAACATTTTGTACTAAAAGTTAGGATCAGCAAGCTTCTGCTGTAATCTTTTCCGGCATAACCTTAAATTTTGTAGGATAACCTTAAATTTTCATTTTGCCATTGGTTTGCTGATTTTTTAAATACAAAAAAGTCCCTTGGTGAAAATTGATTCAAAATACAATCTTCTTTGATTATCAGATGACAGAATTTGTCAGAATCAGTAAAAAAATTCAAATTTAGACAAAGACTGCAAACAATTTGGGTAACCTATATATAGGTTCTCCTAAATTAACTTTGCATAACCATGGGGAGTTCCTGTTCTATCCATTCTCCCCAACAGCTCAGGCCTGGTTCAATTGGACTACTGAAAATGTCAACTATCAGATATTGATATGAATATTGTAAAAATTATGCAATAGTAGTCATCTGTTCTGCAGAATTTGGTGACTAAAATGTAGTCTCACCCTGCCATGTTCGCAGGAGGTTAATATGGTCTAAGAAATTAATAGGTGAAATTGTTTTCAAAGTATTGTGTTCACATCACATTTTGTCATACAGACGTAAAAATCGTACACTCATGCAAAGGCTACTATTTTGCTGAATTTGGGGAAATGTTACCCCATCTGTCTTCTGAACAGGAGAAAGTTATATTATTAATTTGACAAATCGACAAATCAAGCTATCATGTTCAAAGCATGTCAAATGGCGGGAGGACAAACAGAAACAGAAAACATTTGTAAGCCTTCCTCCCCACCCTTCTCTACTAATGTAGTGGGGACAAGCATTAAATCACCATCTCAATTGGGGAGAAATCTACTTTGTTTCTTAAGAGAAGCATTAACCAAATTAAAGTTTAGTTTTGATATCTGAGAGTAAATATTAATATAGTTAAAACTTACCAAATCGAATGTGCCCATATTTGACGAACTTGTTCAGTATCAATGAGAGAATAAGACCGAGAACTCTGGAGTTGTAAAATGTAAGGTAAATCACCCATAGGATGAAGAAAAGGAGAGCAATAAGGAGCCAGTAGAAGGTGGACTCTGGTAACTCCGTCTCCAGTCGGTCAATAAACGATTCATTATGGTGACTGTTCATCTCAAACAGTTATAATACAGCTAGGATCTACAACATCTGTATCATTCCCACACATCCTTCCTTCTCTGCAAAACAATTAACACAAACATATTCAAAATATGATAAAAGTTACTTTAAAAGTAAAGCTCGTCCTTTGTTCCCACAGTATCAGCCAATTTATATAGTTATGTACAGTTTAAACATTTTTGTTTCAGTTCAGTTCAAAAGCGTACTTTAAAAAATTAGTTAATGTTTATGAGGACACTGTCTAACAGGCAGGCATCACTCTCAGTCAATGTTAATAAACAATGAAAAGATTGAAGGCACTGGGCACAAAACATGGTGAATCAAAATAAAATGCAAGACAGCAACAAATCTGCTCATTGCCAGATCTTAACAAAACAGATTTGTTTGTTTGTTTGATTGGTGTTTAACGTCATATTCAAGGGTATTTCACTTATATGACGATGGATTGTCCACTTCACATTGTACACAGCCTTATAACGGTGGAAAACAAGGAAGAAACCTGGTAAAAAAAACACACCCATGATTGCCAGAACCACAACATGTGACTTTGTAGGCAGCTCTCGGCCTCAAAATCGTATGCACAGGTGCTTGGTCTCATAAGGTCTCGGTAACAGTCATTTCTGATTATTTGTCATCACCAATTCACATTAACGGGTCAAACATTTCACCATATTCCCGGTTATTATGTGCTTGTGCACACATGAACATTGTGAAATCAAAATTTGATCAACTGACTAAAAGTGCAGTAAAACAAGCGAAAAAGTGACGACAACTTATAGAGAGGACTTTGGGGCTGACAGCTGCCTAGAAGGATTTATTTTACGACTGGATTGAAAACAATGCAGTGCAGGTCATACTTTCCAATCGGAATTTAGGGCTTGCCGTTATGACGTTGATACCTGACATATACAATCACTGGCCACAATAAAATGGGGAAGGTAAGACGTCATTTAGGGTAAGGATATATTCAAAGAATTACAGACATTCAGTCCGCTGGCAATTCAGCCCGCTAGAAAAGCTGGACATTCAGTCCGCTCATGTTACTGACCTAATTAGTACAACAGCCCGCTGTGTAATAGTAGCTTACGCGGCATTAGACGAAGACCTCAAACTTGAAACCCCTCATTGGCCTAAAGTCTTCCTTAATTTATTGAAATGTTCAGAACAGAATTATGATACCATGCAGTTCTTATTTAAAAACAAATCATACTGTAAAAACAGTATGTAAATGATCTCTATTTTCTAGAGTGCATGAAAGGCTGTAGGCCAAGATGAATGCAAACAGTTTCGTCATTTTAAATAACGTACAATGTAGGTAGATAATGGACACTAATTATATACATCTCATTGCATGCTGTATATCATTGATGGACTGACATAATTAAGCTGTCCTTGATGGATGTGTGATGAGTTTCGCGGCCCGTCAATCACATTTAATCACAATCAAAGCATCTAATTTTTACTATCATCACCATAAGTACTGACATAAGAATAAATTACAAATAATTCTGTTTGGGTTACGAAGCATAAGGAAATTTAAAAAAAAAGACGTAATACGAAAAAATATGCTCTTGTTTATTACTAGTTCAGTTTGAAAGAAAACTATCATTGTCCAGAACATAATATACCGTAATCTATTGATACAACACATGCAGGCCTTTTTATGCTTGTTTTTATCATACATTAAATTGTTATGTATGTAGGCCTACTCGTCATTAGTTTGAAATTGGGCTTTTAGGGCCGCTTCCCGTGCTGGATTTCGCAACCCATCAATCACATGCTTTATTATTTTTTAAATATTTTTTAACAAAAACGAAGAGGTACATTATACACCTGCTGGAGTTAATCGAGGTTTTAAATAAAGATTTTCAATCAATCAATAGTCATTGGTGATTACAGTGTTAAAGAACACAGCTGGAAATCAGCTATAATTAATACCGCATGTCGATGCGTCCATAGCAAAGACAGTATACTCAGCGGGCTGTTGTAGGTCAGTAACATGAGCGGACTGAATGTCCAGGGATTCCAGCGGACTGAATGGAGTAATGTCGGATGCACTTTGGACTGGAAGAATCCTTGACATTTTACAGCATAGAATATGAGGGTCGTGGGTTCGATTCCTGGACGGGTTTCAACGTGCAAAATTTTCTGAACTAGAATCTGTTCAAACTAAGAAAGTGTTATCCCAAAATAGCGAAAATACTATCCCAAAATAACGAAAATACAGCATAGAATACATAATTGTAGCACTGACCATGATAACCCAACCAGGCAAACTTGTATCTTGTCGTAATTTGCCATTCTAAAATTTAATCAATTCTACTTCCTACGTCGAGACATTGACTCTTATTTAAACCCAGGTCAACTTGTTTAGCACTTCTTTTATTTGTTGGTATGTGGCATACGTCGAACCAAATATTGACGGAAATTAATGCGCGATGGCGTGGCATAACGTACGAGTTGTCTTAGTCTCGTCCGCTATAGAGGATACGTTTCTTCAATCGTATTCGTGAGAGTTTCTATAGTGGACGAGTTTAAGACAACTCTAGTACGCAGTGCCAGACCATCGCGCATTAATTTCTTCCAATATTTGGGGCGGCCTAACGGCCACAGCCCAGCAAATAAAAGAAGTGCAAAACAGGATGGACCGGGTGTATCTTATAGAGTCAATGTCTCGACGTAGGAAGTAGAAATGATTATATTTTAGAATGATGTTGCCTTTGGTGTGTTTTTTTTTTATCCCTAAACAAATTGTGCTAGAACCGGGAAAACCGTAGAAATAAATTGACTTTTTACACATTTTGTTTCATTATACGATATCGGATTCCAAATCCCTTCGTCATAAATGTCTAGAAGCATTAATTTAACCAAAGTTTCATCTGACAAAGCAATTTTTAAAATCTTGTTTCCAAGAGTTGTTTTTATTGTTTTTTTAATTTATATTTTATAAATCGATTAAATTAAAAATCGATTTAAAATAGGGAAAATTATACCGCATTTGATTGATCAGAAACTTGAAGATGTAGGCGAATGGGGAAGACGTCATTGCGCAATTATCATACGCCTACGTCACAACTTCGATTCTAGACACTTGTGCCCCATCCGCTTCTCCATCCAAGAGTTTTATTTCGAGCTACTCATTACAACCCATTTTGTAACCATCAAGTACCATCTAGCTTTTCAACGCAGACTGGACACTTTGGGATATACTGTCCTACCGGGAAGTCACCATGGAGCCTCTATTTTTCCTGAGTTCGATTATATGCTATTAATCTGTCAAGAGTTGTGATGCAGAGTAGCTTGGAGTAAATCTCTTTGCTAGCGAAGTCGTAGACTCGTAGCTCCACTTGCAGGAACATCTTTATTAGCGTGATATCTATTAATCGAAACGTAATTGTTTGTTATAATTAAACACAATGAGCTTCATTCCAAAACCACAAATAGATTTATTCAATGACGCAAATGACCACAGCAGACCAAAAAACATAACATGTGTTCTCTTTTAAGCTGTGTCACATTGACACGGAGTAAGTTTTGTCTGATGACACCGAGATCAAATTCGACGACGTGAAACTTTATCCCTTGTCTGTTGTATAATGGGCTAAGTATATGGTGGGACAAGTGCGTCTTTAAGGGAAAGATAACTGATTTTCGACTTTAACTTATTATTTTTCTTCCATAGTTTAAAGACAAACATATGTGTATTACACTTGCAATCGAGTAAGCATTGCCGCTGATTAGTTTATTCAATGGGGGTATAGCTATACCACCATGGTTGTTCTAAATGTGACTTCAAGTTATTTGACTTGTAAGATCAGGTTTTCGTCATTTAACCTGGGATAACATTTATATTGTAATCCCAGATTTAACATTTAGCACTCCGGAAACGTCCGATATCGATTGTGTCGTGTATCAAAATAAACAGGAAACGCGATGAAGACAAAACTTGGCATCTCTTTAAAACAAAGCGGGATAATTCAATTATTTTGGGCGGTAGCACAGTTAAAGTTTGTACAAGTATGTGGTAATGGTGTCGTTATGGGCCAACGGCAGAGGAAGCGTATTTGTCACCGGAAAACGCCGCACGTTGGTGCTAAATAAAGTAAGTACTTTGTGTGGCCACCGTGAGCTGCAATCACTGCGCGACACCCCCTTGGCATAGAATGAATGAGTCTTTGAAACCGGGAAAGTGAAATCTTAATCCATTCTTCACACCGTGCATGGGACAGTTGCGAAAGCGCCCGAGACGCAGGGTTACGCCGCT
Source organism: Mopalia ciliata (assembly GCA_034783835.1). Classification (NCBI taxonomy): domain Eukaryota; kingdom Metazoa; phylum Mollusca; class Polyplacophora; order Chitonida; family Mopaliidae; genus Mopalia; species Mopalia ciliata. Next base: position 16,965 of record JAVFBW010163479.1, read on the forward strand.
GGTTTAAACGTCTGTCCAGTTCGTCCCAAAGAGACTTTGGGATCTGGCGATATTGATGGCCATAGCAACACATTGATGTTCTCATCCTATAGGCATTCCACTGTTAAACGTGGCATATTCGACCTGGCATTCTCCTACTGAAGACGATCTCTCTGTCCATCCACAATAGGAAGCATTTGAGGGAGCAGAATTTCACCCGATAGCGTACAGCTATCAGGTTGACGTGTACACACACACCAGTTCACTTCTGTCTGTGGAGGATATCTGTTGTGTTCAGTAATTCAATTGTCATATTTGCTGATATGCATTATCTCCCTTGGATTAACCAGGGGTTGGCCCGCAGGAGTTCGTGTGTGAACGGATTATGTATGTTCAGGTAATACACCATTTTATTTGAGGTAATCATGTGTCATCGTGTCATTCAATTATTAACAACCCAACAAATATAGTGTAAGATATGTCGTTTGGTGAGCTACAGGAAAGGTGTTGCTATCTGACCCAAGAACAACAATGAACCAGAATGATTGTGTTTTATCTTATTCATGTTTTTCTCTTCAATTTTATTTTCTGTGTGATTTCCTGGGCCTTTCCTGTGCTTGTAATTTTGCGTTGCCTTGGAGCTTACTTTCTCCCCACCAAGGATGGCAACCGGCCGTCTCATTTGAATGAAGTACTTAAAGTACGGGGTGATATCAAAACTGGTTACAAGATGTAACAATGTTATATCATAATAATTATGTGTAACATATTAATTTTTAACATCCGGATGAGATCTCGAACAAACTTTTTTCTGGCAAACTTGGCCTTAGCTGACTTATGTGTGGGTCTATTTTGTGTCTTTCCTAATATGTCAACATTCCTCTCACCAAGCTGGATACTAGGCAGGGTATGTTTTCTTCACTTTTTCTCTTTCACATTTATATATCCGTCGGTGGGAGGGGGAGGCACAAACGAACGTTTTCTGACGCTGCGGTAAAACTATATAACAGTGAGTTAGAGCGTGAAAACATGTAAGGATTCTCTCTATTCATAACAACATATTATTGAATAAATGAAGAGAAAAAAACAAATTGCTTGCCTCCCCTTGGTTAAGATCCCGGGTCTTTGAGTTACAGGCCCAAAACTCTACCGATTGAGCTACGGAGGTTCACGGCAGAATGAGTCTCGAATTCTAATCCAGCGAAGACGGCAATATTGTCTCTAGATAAATTCCGGACACAGGGAGGCTAACTTAGCCTCTTTTCGATCTAGCTTTTAGCGAAGATTGGTTTTTGCTTAAGTAAATTCGAAAGCCGGCTTCTGGCTTATATATATTGAATAATTAAAAAGTGTTGGGTGCAAACTGTCTATACAACGAGTAATCCACACTGGTGATTGCACCCCCATCCATGGCGTGTAGCAGCGCAGTCATACTCAAATCGTGACGCAATTAACACAGTAAACAACCAGACTGCCATCTGTTGGAACTTTAAATCTCGTGGAAAATGTTATAAATGGAAACGCTGTGACAATGGCGAACGGCAGCTCATACCCCCTAACATGTCGTAATTGTTGCTGTATATCATCTTCTGATGACACAATGCTGTGAGTCCGATCTGAAAGCCTCGTGTTCAATATCATTATTACAGATGAACAAATAGACTTCCACCTAATGAGTTGCTGTCATAACAGAAAAAACAAATAACTTCAACCTAATGAGCTACCGTCATCCCATATGATCAAATAAAGACACTCGCCTCATGAGTTACCCTTTGTCGCCGAAAAACAAATAAATTCTTCCACCTAATTAGTTTTGTCATCACAGATGAACAGATAAAGACTCTCACCTAATGAGTTAACGTCATCACATATGATCAAATACACTTCAACTTAATGAGTTACCGTCATCACAGATGAACAAATAGACTTCAATCTAATGAGTTACGTCATCACAGATGAACAAATAAATACCTCCACCTCGTGAGTTACCGCCATCACAGAAAACAAATAAAGACTTCTTTGCAATGAGTTACCGTCATCACAGATAAAAAAAAAATACATAGTTTGACCTAATGAATTATCGTCATCACAGACGATCAGATAACGAGCTACTGTCATCACAGATAAACAAGTAATTTTTTCAACCTAATGAGGTGCCGTCATGAAAGATGAATAAATAAAGACTTCCTTCCAATTCAGTTACTGTCATCAAAGACGATCACAAAAAGACTATCACATAATGAGTTACTGTCATCACAGATAAACAGATAAATTATACCACCTAATGAGTTACCACCATCACAGACGGTCAAATAAAGACATACACCTAATGAGTTATCGCCACCACAGACGGCCAAATAAAGCCTTCCTTCCAATGAATTACCGTCATCGCAGATAAAGAAATGAATTCTTCCACCTAATGAGTTAACGTCACCACAGATCAGCAAAAAAATGCTTCTAACTTTTGAGTTATCGTGACTACAGATGAACAAATACATGTATCCACACAATATACGCTAAGAGCAGCAAAGGTGAAATAATTTATTGTACATGAAAACGAAGATAACAGAGGACAGAAAACACACGTGACTCAAAAATAAAACCGATTCTAATTTTATTTTATAATTTGAATTTGGTTTTTACGTAGCAATATCCCACATTCTATTCCTCCGCGTATAACATGACTACGAGTATAAAATACAGAACAGCTGAACAACATCCATGGTAGAACAAAGAATTCTATATTTATGACTGTTCAGACTCAATTTATTCACAAACTCTATAAAATGAGCTGTTTATTCGTCAGGAAACTCGCGTGAGATGTGTGATGTTCCATTTAAATGATACAATCAAAGTAAACATGGAAGGCTCCATTTTAAAATTTGTTATCTAAATTTAATAAAACTTGATGTATCGTTCAAGTGCTGCTTGACAGTACTTGACACAAACACGGTTTAAACTATTTGCGCTTCACAATGTCTTCATTTAGAGGCAAAGACAACGGGTTTTCGACCTAAACTTATTATTTTAATTGCATATTTTCAAAGACAACCATCTATATTGCACTTGAAATCGAATTAGCATAGCCGTTGATTAGTAACTAAAAACAAAGCGGAACCGACGCCATTTTTCCAAAACCTGGTAGTTAGATCATCTTAGTCGTGCCTGTCCCCTATTGCCAACACTGGGGGATGCTTTCATATCAAGCCGAAAGTGAGTGTTCCGTCCCCAAGCGAAACAACAACAAACAACCGCTTGTACATATTAACCCGGTACTAAAAACTGGATTTTTTTAAAACCACATGTCATTTGACGTATGTGTTACTCAAAGAGCTATTTTGATTTTATGCAACAGATTAACATTGCGCTAGGATGACCAAGCTTGGTTGGATGGCTATAGGATTTGTGGCGTTTTTCCATTCTTTTGGATGATTCACGCCAATGACCAAGCTTGTGTATGCCCCGTGATGTTATAGATGCCTTCAAACGCATCCATAAGCAAACGGACACACTAGTGACCGAGCGTGTTTTGGAACAATGACGTCAGTCCCACCTGTTAAATAAACTTATAAACGACTATGCTTACTCGAATGCAAATGCAATACAGATGGAGTTTATTTTGTTGAAAATATGCAATAAAAATAATGAGTGTAGGTCGAAAAACAGTTGCATTTCCATTTAAACCGTATTCAGATATTGAAATATTGTTTTTGTAAGCCCTTTCATACAGTGTTCGACCCCATTGAAGTCTAACAGCGCTGCCTTGACACCAATAGAGGTAAAGCGAATTATCTTTTTTACAGTTGGCGTTGATTACATTCTACAATATGCCTGGGGAATATTTCGGAACAGCTTTTTTTTTTTTTTTAAGCAGAGCGAAATTCCCTCTCTTTGGTTTTTGTGTTTTTGTTTTTTGGATTATAATGATTTGTGAGAAAAATATATCTGTCGACATTTTTACACGACGTAAAAACCTTAGACGCTGGTTCTGATTCGTCGCCAACATGACCACAGCTGTCTTGATTAATTATTAACAAAGGCCCCGTCTCTATTTAAACCCCTAATCAGTACAAAAGTTTTGGTCAAAAGGCTAATATGTAATATTGATTCAG
>JAVFBW010163480.1:0-11520 GCA_034783835.1 Mopalia ciliata
ACAGGCCATCTTTTTCTCCCTGTCTGTCGGTTACGTATAGAACGGTTGTTAGCTATGGACGACCTGTAATTTTCAGATAAATTTGTCGACCTTAAATCCAAGCAGGCGGTTGAGGTTAGGTCGTTCAATTAATTCACCTTTTCAATCAAATCTTTCGTCAGAGCCTTTATACTGAAGAAAAAAATGTTTTTGCCGAAAGTCGGTGTTGAATTGCAGAGGAATCAATCATCGACGTTGACTGCACAGCTAAAAGCAATCCAGAAAATACGTCTTGATGTGGCAAACAAACCGTGTGTGATTCCAATCAGACCTGTAGCTCTGGACGACGGTAGGAATCTAAACACCTGGTTACCATCTTATTTCACGGCTATTAAAAATAAATCACATTTTGGCTATCGCCAGAACTTCAAAGGTTTTGGGACCAGCTGCGCTCTATCACAGTGAATCAGGTGTTTCAACTGATTTGCATTAGTCACTAATTGCTCTTATTCATGTATCTACTGGTTAAGCAGGATTCGGGTTCTAAAGTTCCACATGGGTAAAATATGGGAGTATGTCAACTTAAATACTTACACTCTGTACCTCATGAAATTTTGTGGATTAAATGCACGACATTTCTTTTCATTCATTTCTTTGGTTTTAGCGATTTAACGGACCCTGAATGGCGCATATACCGTCGCGCCAATCGCTTGTGCTTAAGCTGTCTCTGTTTGGAGCATTTATTTATATTGTTCATCCACTTTCCTCCATACAGAAGCGATTTAGAGTGAATGCCATAGACTTACACTAGGCTTGATGAATTAACCGCTTACCAGCTGTACATAATGGGACCCTTCTTGATTATATTAACAATACATATATTAAGGAAAAGCTGGACTTCAAGATTCGATATTTCGATGCACTAGTTTTTTTTTATCTAAATACAAATTTCACACCTTATAAGCCGTAGAGTGTTTAAGGCGACTACTCAACAGTGCTCTGCACGGTCAATTTGGTTAAAGAATTGAATTAACCGCACTTCCGTCTGTAACTTTTTTTTTTGAGGGGGTGGGTGGGTGGGGGGGGTATAAGAAATTATTCTGAGGAATGGGGATTTTTTAAAGGATATAAGATGTTCACTTGGAATTTCCGCATTTTCATTAGTGATTTCTGTGTTTGATTGTTGCAGTTCTAACGTTGCAAACATCTGTAAAAGTACTGTCTAAATTATCTTTGGTATAAACAAGATCGTATTTTTGTTTTCTGCTACTTGAAATCTCATTTTGTCCGGCAATGTTAGCCCTGCACCACGATTAAGCCGGGAACTCGAGGAAACCTTATAAACCAGTTTAACAGACCCCCCTCTTGCTCTGCTTTGCTCTGGAGAAACTTTCACTTTCCGCTGGAACGAGAACACTTAAAAGTTTATACATATGTTAATGCGATTATTATTGAACTTGATGATAAACACCAACACCTCGAACAATTTACAGCCATTTATTGTGAAATTGAAAGGGAAACTTGTAAAAGATAGTAGTTTTATGCATTCGTTTATATAAAAACACCACAGTTGAGTGGATATCAATAACATATTTATGTACTTTGAAAATAACTTATGGGTTCAGACCTATTGTCTTATATACAAAATAAAACTATTAATAACATAATCAGTAATGGCTTATTAGAGTCATTTTATTAATATTCGTCAGTATTAATTTAATACGGTATTAGTTGAAGGAAGTATGTAATATACTGTCATTGATGTCAGACTATAATACTGAGTTAGTTCCCAACATTGATAGAATGTTTATCACTAAGAAGGATTTTTCATAAAATGATACCAACTCCAATTAATTAGAAAACACAAAATGAAACAGAAAATAAAAATAAAACAAGTCGTAACTGAATGGTTAATATCATACCGAAAAGCCTTTTACAATTTCCTTGCGATTAAATAAACGAACTGTATAACATGTTTTACTATAGATCTGGTCCATGGGCAATGTGAGATTGAAAATATGTTTCTCTGCTTTTATCTGCATTTTTTGTTTACTCTATAGTAGATTAGGATTGATAAAAAATGTCGGGTGCTATTATATTAACGAACAAAAACTACCACCTTTGCTCATAATCAATCAAGAAATGCCATATTTTTTTACTGTTCGATAACATATTCGAGAATTGAATTATCAATGACATCAAGACGTTTCCACTCTACCTAGGCACGATATCATGCAACGTATTAGTTTGCCACGCAATACTTCATTAATAATTAAAGCGCATTGAAGGTTAAAAAAGAAGGTTAAATGCAGGGTGCAATCCACGAGTTTGATCGATTCTACATCCACATGCCTTCCACATAAAGAAAATTCAATAACATTAGTTAACATTAAGTTGTTTTAAACAAAATAATTTGTTTCTGAAATCAAAAATGTCAACGATTATTTATTTCATTTCGTTAAACTCGATGTTTACGTACGTTTGGGATAACACTTTGGGCAGAACATTTGACAAACTGGAAGCGTTCAGGGAATCAGACGCAAGATTGTTTGAATTTGAGTAAACGACGACTGGCAGTCACTTTAATGACATAAACTAGTAGATAATATCTGCTTTCTGTAATATAATTACTTGTAAAACAATCAAATCGAAACAATCGAAGGCCAATCATTATTAGTCTGGCCAACAGCTAGTATTTTATTGGTGACAAACCTTCTTCCTCACAGGGTTATTCGGCTCTCCATCTCATTGGGCATCATCTATAATCCATATAATTACTGTTCATTGGTTAGGTATCACTTTTGTAGTGTACCTTTCTAATACCTAAAAACTTATCTAACGAAACAAGTGTTTAATCATACTGCCCGCATTCATTGACCCTAGTGCAATTATCGAACAGTTGCTGACTTGATGTCAGTACGGCAAAACCGTATATCCCGCGTGAAATAGTCAGTTAAATCACCAACTCAACACATGTTGCCAGGGACTAAATTCCTTTGAAAGTAGTCTTGATGGTTTTGATTAATGTCCCTGGCAACATGTGTTGAGTTGGTCATTTAACTGAATATTTCGCGCGGGATATACTTTTACACCTGGTGCATAATATCGTTACTCAGGTTTATATATTTACAGGTGATATATAACGTAAACTCCAAACTCCAAGCCATCATGTGCATATTTTCTTAACTTGTCTGGTGACATATTTATAATGTCATTATAAAGGAAGAAAATAAGGCTTGTCAGTGATTTTAACTGGGGTCTTTAGCTAGCTGAACGAGACATGTATCATCTATATATTTCTATAAATTACTGTATGTTAAACATTTACGTAAGCTTTCAGTTCGTTTGTTGTCCAATATAACACAATCGATACCTGACCATGACACTGGTTCTCCAATCCTATGTGCAGGCCTCTATAACTGATTATTAACGTAAACTAGCCTCATTCTGTCAGGTGGTATACCGTTATCTGACATCAATTCACAGCTATCCAAACACATCTTTATTGACCAACTATTGAATCCATGAAGTACACAATTTTGTCAGTTTTAATTAAAATTCGAAAGTACCACCAAACAAATTTACTGTGCTAGAATACACGTCTTGTTTTGCCAGATTGGTTTGGTAGGAGTTATACGCCTACTATGCTAAACAAATCTGTAGCTGATGTTTATTGTACCGCAATAAACGTGATGTACATACATGCGAGTGACGTCAAGTCGCGTAGATATGCATGTCTAATGTTGGAATGTTGGGCTCGCTCGCGTAGCAAGTAAAAAAAAAAACAGTTTTATTGAGATGTATTATTTATTTGAATATTTATTCACAAAATTCACCAAACAATCATAAAGAATATATAAGAGTTCGTAAAAATTATTTCATTTAAAAAAAGAAGGTCGGTAATACATAGAACGAGTATTTCAGCGTTAATATCCATATATGTCACGGGACAAATCGCACAAATTTGCTGCAGAATATAACCGCATTTAAAGTTAAGATTCAGAAACACTGCCATTTTATAAATACATTCTTTGCAATCGTCTTGCCATGATGTAATAATGTGGTTAGAAAACGAAATTGGGTGTAAGCAATAGAGACTGACAGCACGTTATATTCTGATATAAATTCTAATGAGCCAAATTTTTCAACGACATAACATATGAGATAAATTGTTAATAAGGCATGGATTTATTTTCTGCCATTTCCAGTAAATTGATGGATACCACATTACAACTTCCGTCTGTTTCTGCAGCACGAAAAACTAACACCTACGTTTTTACATTGGCTGCTACAAACTGAAACTTCAAAAGAAATTTTCTAAAAAAATATCTCCTTTCAGTAATTTAAGACTTTGGTTAAACTTGACGTTTGCTTACAAAACCAAATACTTGGGCCATGGATTTTCTCAAATCTTATTTGTCTATTCATACTGATCTCATTATGGATGTGTCGTGTCCCATAATCTCCACTGTGCATGATAGCCCATTTCTGGATTATTTTGGATAACATGCCATTTCTTACTTGTTTTCAAACCGAAGCTTTTCCTTTTTTTAGTTAAACAATCTCCAAAATTGCGGGTGCTTTAATAGACATACAGTAAACCGGGAACTAGGACATTTAGCTTGGATACGACCACCACGTGTTTGTGAATCCCAAAACAGTACTAGCATGATGAAGGAATTGTGAACTTTAAGACGGGACATTGTCAATCAAACGATGGGACTTGTGGAAACTTGAGACGAAAATTGCTGAACTTTAGGATGGGACTTAAAGGGAAAGATAACTGTGTTTCGTCCTAAACTAATTATTTTCAAAAACAAACATCTGTATTGCACTTGCAATAGAATAAACTTTGCGGTTGTTTTCAAACCGAAGCTTAATAAGTTAATTTAAAAAGCGGAACTGACGTCATTGTTCCAAAACACTTTAGTTATATCATCTACATCATATATCAGTTACATGGCAGTTTCCTATTGCCTGCACTGGTGGACGCTTCCTATAAAGCCGAAAGAGACGGTTCTGTCTCCAACAGAAACTACAACAAACATCCGCTGGAATCAAACAACAACAAACACCCGCCGTAATAATAAAAAAAAGGCATGTCAGTTGAAAACATGCTAAACGTACGTGTTACTCGAAGAGCTATTTTGATATGTATACAACAGATTTCGCTTGGATGACCAAGCTATAGTGTATACGCGGTGTTATAACAGATGCCTCCCAATGCATCCATAAGCAAACGGACACATTGGTGACCGACCGTGTTTTCGAACAATGACGTCAGTCCCGTCTTCTAATTAAATTATCAGCGGCTATGCTTCCTCGAATGCAAGTGCAATATAGATGTTTGCCTTTGAAAATATGCAATGAAAATAATAAGCTTCGATCGAAAAACAGTTGTCTTTTCTTTTAATGCACCTGTAACTCGGTGAACCTCGAGACGGGACTGAATACACTTTCAGACGAAACTTTTTTCACCTTAAGACGTAACTTGGTTAACCTGGAACTAGATAAACAGAAAGTCCGAATTTGGCGAACCTTTATAGCAGAACTTGGTAATCTTAAACGTCAGGTTTATATGTTCAGCTTTATAAGAAAAACAGATTTGTACATATCTCGAAAACATAGTGCACATAAATGAAACAATACTATCGTGTTGAAAGACATTCTTCAGTGTTAATAAGTGTGCTATAGTGTCGTACTGACATTTTGAAATCATTATTGCGTAATAATCATCCAAATTGAATTATATTCCATTAATTACATTAGGTTGATAATATTAACATGATATGTCGTTCATCAAAATCTACAAGTTTTTCAAGTATCGGTAATTCATTGTCTTTTCTAACATTTGCTTGGCAACCGGACTTACAGAGCTTCTTTGCAGATTTTTACAGATTTAATAAGGCTTATTGCCCGTAATACAATTATAAAGCTGTTCAATTTAAAAATATAGAAGTTTTCGACAAACAGTTGGTTGCAAATATATCTGCTCGGAAATTAAGATTTGTTTTATTCTCTAGAAGTTGAATCAATCTCTTTTAATTGACGTTTATCAAAACAGTTTTACCTTACAACGCCACATTTCTCTCTCGGGCTGATTATCCATATCAAACACCTATGGAGAGTCAAATTATCATTTAATCTATAACTTATATTATCATAAATACAATTGGAGATATACTTGTGTGGAGTGGTTTCACTAGATTTAAAACAAACAAGATAGCGACTGCTATTCTATACATTTTTAATTTCCTAAGCTTTCGAATATGACTATGTTCATGACTATGTTCATCTCTTTTATTTACCATTTTGTATGTATTTTTTTTTAGAGATTCCCCTTTTTTCGAGGCAAATATCCAATATGAGGACATATCGCGGGTGGTGGAACGAAACTATTATACAGAGGGAGATATCATACCAGGCGAACAGGATAAGAACACAGAACAACAAAACCTACGATAGCTGTATAAATATATTTCAAAATGATAGTCAACCACAGCCGTAATGAAGGTCATATGACCGGAATTGTGGACGTGCACAGATCAAAGTTTTATTACCTGAGGTCCGCCTTGTCCGTGACAGTTAAACGTTCTCAGCAATCCAGGGGGAGACTTGTCCTGAAAGTCCAGACACACGCCGCCACCCATGTTAAGAACCTAGAGGAAACAGTTGACTTATAGATTAATAACACGTAAATAGGCAGATATATATGCACTATACTGGTCTAATTAATGATGAACTGCGATCAAAGTGGCTCTCTGTCGGATTTAAAGCTATACTACTGTTATATTCAGTTTTATTTTATTTGTTTGGCAGAAGCTCCAATGATTATTGAAGACCATGTTCATTTGTTATTTTAACAACTTCTACCGGAATTAGAACAAATGGAGTCATCACCTAAACACGTGAAGACACCATGCTATAGACCACCGGGTGTCCATGTTATGACCCAATTCCATATGTCGATTTGATTGGTGAACTAGCCGATCATTGTACGCTCTGGTGTAGTCAGTATGGCTCTATCACGCAGGGATATTTTATGTATCCTAAGTTGAATGTGTCAATGTTTATGATAGGTCAATGGTTAGTACAACAATGTTGTTGTATTGTACAAATATGTGTTGATATGCCAAAAAATTACAAAATAAATTTTGTACAGCTCATTCACTTTATGGTGATAGAAAGGTCACATCTCAGAAAGCATACAATGTCGGCTTTGTTGTTGTTGTTGTTGTAATATTATAACATGATTCAAACATTCGATTAGAATCATAGTAGATTATAAAACAGGACATCTTTTGAGTGAAAAGATACCCCTCCAGCAGCTGTAACTAATCGGAGCTGATTCAAACAATGGACTAGAATCATAATAAAAGGTTATAAAACACGACATTTTATAATTGTAAATATACCTCTCCAGCAGCCGTAGAATTCACGGGCACTTCAAGTTCTGGAAAGATGTTGTCTAAGTACCATTTAAATGACTGACATCTCAAACGTTTCCTCAGTTGAATTCTTTCAGAGACGTCTCCGAATCTTACCTATGTAAGTTAAAAGAAAAGAGAAACCGCTGTAATTGTGAGTTTAGCACAGCTCGATGACGAGTTGTGTCCCTGTTATAAAGCCAGACCACTTACGCAGAAATACTATTTGCTTATACCTGAGACCTAGATCCTTATACTATCCTAGCTAACGCTGACGACATTTATGGAAGCTGGATCGGCCACATGGTGCTTTTGTAGTGTTCCCTTTAACAAAAGTCCAACACTGTGTACATTTGCCGTTTCGTAGTTTCGAGGTTTTGTTTTTTAGTCTATATAAGAGCCGCAAAACTGATAGCGTGCTCTGACCCTCCAGTAGACATGGTCGACCAGAAAACAAAAACACGAAGGAGGTAGGGCCTATCGTTCTATTGCCCCTTTTTAAGGTCGAAATCACGAAAGTATACCAAACCGCAAAATTACAAATTGAAACATTGAAACTGCGAAGAGAAATACATAAACCCTGCAAGTACAAACAACGAAAGTGCGAAGCCATTAACTCTTCGCTAAAAAAATCAATAAAAAAGGATAAGTTTTTTTAAAAGCAACAGGGGCTTCGAGTTATGACATTACGACAAGAGTTATCATTCTTGGCGTAATAGTTTCATTGCTTCATGGAGCGTTCGAGACTGCGGCTTATTATGTAGCAGACTAGAAACAACCGATACAAGATTTTGATTGGATGTTTTAAAGTAAACCCAGTTCTGAGAATCCTCAAGTAACAGGCATGTTTTTATCAGGGGATATAAAGAAAAGAATTCTGTAGTCCGATGAAGAATGAGTTTGTTTGTTTGTTTTTTTGATTGGGGTTTAACGTCGTACTCAAGGGTATTTCACCCATATGACGACGGATTGTCCACTTCACATGGTCCACCGCCTTATTACCGTGGGAAACCCGAGAGGAAACTTTGTAAAAACCAAACCGTGATTGCCGGAGCCACAACATGCAACATGTGACTCGTTCATATACCTGATGGTCGACAGGCGGACTAGATCCGGTGAACGGTTAATCGAAGCAGGTTCAGTTTAAGAAGCGCACTCGCTACCACTAAGCCACGGGCACGGTCCGATGAAGAATGAGAGTAGGCCCTAGGGAGTGTGGCGGTATATACACTATTGCAGATTCAGATATAAACCTTTGCAAAATCTTATGTTTTTTCCTCACAGCTGTGAATCTAATTTTTGAAAAAAGCAGCATCTCTAAAAGTGCATATTCCAGTTAACAGTACACTAGCAATCTTACAGTTGCCGTGCCTTGCCATAACTGGCCCATCGTTTTTCAAAGGGACGTCACTCTGTCGTCATAAACTTTAAATTGGAAATTCCTTTTTTTATATACATAGATGGAGAAACTGTATTTAACAATAGCATTGTCACATAAAACTTACAATATCCGAATTGAATCTTTCGTAGTAATATTTCTTATAATCATCTAACCAGACCTCGGCAACCCTCATGGAATTCGTCTGCAGGACATTCCGCCCCGGGAGTTTGTTGTAAGGGGAGGTTTTCCTAAATATATGGCCTACATGAGAACAGGGGATTATAAGCAGCCTTCCCCCACACATCCAAACCTATATAGCCAACAAAATAATGGGAAATAAAATACATATATGGTTGTACCACATGTAACACAAAACCTGTCAAAGCAGTTGAGAATGTATTGACGATACAGCTGATTTCATTCCCTGTCGGAGGCTATAACTGTATTTAAGAGCTTAGACATATTCGAAAATAAATACTAGTTAGAAATTTAATCCTTTCTGGTCCTTAATGTTCGATTTATAGTTCCTTCTCTTTATCTGTCAGCGTCTAACATTATTTTCGTTTTTGTATCCAAATTCAAACAACGTGGTGGATTCTGATGCCTTTTCACTTTGGAAAATGTACGAGTCATATTTCAAGTGTAAAGGCTGTCGTAGAAGTCTAGAAGAGTAACAAGTTATATATTTATTTTTTTAAATTTATTAAACATCTATTAACTATAAGATTTGAGAACATCGTAACGAAAACGGCGATCAATGACGCCTACAAAAATTAAAAAAATAATAAAAACCCTAGTAAAAATATGCCACTTACCCTAAAAGAGATTTCGAGATTTTCACCTCCCCAAATCTCCATGCCGGCATCATAGGTTCCTATCTGAGTAAAATAATCCTTCCGGATTGAAAATAATCCACCAGCTATAGTTGGGGTTCTGGAATATGAATGAAGTGCAAGTGCTCCTTAAATTTCATTTCATTTCAATATTTGTTTAAAGTCGGAGATATTGACATAGATAAACATTAGCTACAAAGTCATTGACCAGACTATACACTGTATACAAGTAATATTAAGTAAATAAGAAATATATATATATATATATATATAAATATATATATATATTTCGAGTATATATATTTCTAAATAGCAATCACACTGGCACAGGGATGTAGAGAAATTAAAATTGATGAATCATGTTATAGATAAACTCCCAGAGACAAGTTTCTTAATAGACTCTAATCATGAGCTATGTTATCGGTTACCTCTACAGACATCTCGTTAGAAGGTAATGACCATTAACATGGTGTATAAAGTATTGTTACATATGTAGCCAACAATATATTCGGTATGGGTTAGGAATAAATCAGTCTACAAATTGACATTTCAGAGATATAAACAAATATTTGTTGAAACTCAGCTGCACTAATATCGGTAACCTAATATACCCCTTTGACTTTAACAGAAAGTTAGCCCCACAAAGTTTAACAGTTACCTTAAAAGTGTTTGCTGATACAAAAGGATGGACGGACGGACGGACGGACGGACGGTGGATAGATCGATCGCTTGATTGAGTTGTACTGATTGAGTGGGTGAGTGAGCGATCAAGCGAGCGACCAGCTGAATGACTAAATGACCGACCGACCCATCGCTTGTTTGATTGACAGTTCGGAATTTCGTTAAAGCCACACATCAACACAGACATAAAAATGAAATGTTAGAAGGAAATGATTTATAGCAAACTAAGTGTTCCTGCTCCACAGCAGTCATCAAACAAAGAGTTTCACAATTGTGTCAATACCTTATTGGTTCTACGGGACTTTTACGTCGGTTCTTTTCTCTATCGGGTATCATTGACCATTTAAACAGTAGATTCCAGTCAAACGTTCCGATCTGTATGTAGTCTAAGGAATGGCCGGATGCACTATACACCAGGGTCTCATCACTGATGGAATCAATGAGAGGCGAAGAAATAGTGCGTGGGTTTTCTACAATTGGATCCAGCAGAGGTTCCAACCAACCTGGGAATATTTGATATTTGATATACATTTATTCACCAACAAGACAAAACGTATACAAAATTATAAAACAATTCAGTTGGCGGGATTACAGCTCTATCCCAATGGGGTGGGAACATTAATTTGAATATCAGACAGGTGAAAATGTAATGAATTAGATATACATTATACAATAATATCAGCATATATATATATACATGTATTTACACATTGTAAAACAGACCATTAACAAAGGTATGGAAACAATTCCATAACGCCTTTAATGTGGAATTTTCCTAAAACTGTGTGGAATTTTTCGTTACCTCTTTTAACCCTTTCACTGCTGGACTGTACAATATGCATATATATATTGCTGGGCTTAAACACTAATTATTATTCATTGGTGTGAGAAACTTTGAGGTTAAAATACACCATGAATTATTGGAAATAGAGCATCAATGTTTTATACATTTTGCCGATCAGCATACATTAGCACATAATGGATTTGTTTGTTTGTTTGATTGGTGTTTAACGTCGTACTCAAGCCCTGAAGGGTATTTCACTTATATGACGACGGACACAAATGCAGAACATTACAACAAATCTGCTTCCCGTTACACTTTAGCTCTGCGAACACCAGGGCAACAGAAAGCGGCCTCTTTTCTCTTACGATCGACCGAGGATTTGTTTGTTTGTTTGATTGGTGTTTAACGTCGTACTCAAGGGTATTTCACTTATAT
>JAVFBW010163491.1:0-11519 GCA_034783835.1 Mopalia ciliata
ATTTGACTGTAGTTTGTGCATTACCCATTGTTTAAGATCCAAGTATAAAACTGATATAGCTCGATTAGAAATTTAGAGAGCATAATTGAACACAAGACATGATGCCCGTTTTACCTATATGATGTACACTGACATATTTAATATGACAAACGATTTGAAATTGCTTCATAGCCTTGATAAAAATGCGGAGATACATTTGAATTATACCTGCTGCCAACCCGCAATTTTTCTCTTTTTCAACACATATATATATATATATATACATGGCGCAATTTTGTTATCTCTTCAATTATTCAACTTGATATATGTGGAGAGATCATTAACATCATTTATTTTATGAGCTTTAAATTATAAATAAATATTAATTTCTTTAATCTTGGATGGTAGATTGTCCACCAGCACCTGTAGTATGTGGCGAGATAGTTTTGTTAAACGAAGTGGAATTTTAGGATTGAGCATATAGTTTCTGGTTGTGTTTTTATGAATGTTAGAGAGTCGACTGAAGTAATGTCAAAACTTTACAGGAACGGACAGCTAATGGGTAAATTTCTATCTACGAAAAAGAGTGAGAGAAAGTAGTACATTCAGCTCAAGATCTTAAGATCTTTGAAAAGTAGGCTGAAGATATAATATAAGAATGTATAATTAAACCAAATGCGCGTTTTTGTAGCAAGAATGAAGGCCCAAAATGGGTGGTATACTAACTTAGTAAACACAGTTGAATATGATTTTCCTATTTTGTATGTATTCGGCTATATATGTTAATTTTCCCATATTGCACTAGACTTAGCAAATATAATTTATATGATTTATCCATGTAAAATGATAGCTGGAAATTATGGCCATAAATAATTTTGGTCATTAACAGAATGTATTTGAATATTATCCAGGGATACAGGTGGTAGATCAGGAGGAAGAGGCTTCCGAACCGTTTATTGAACCTGAATACAGTTGTTCTTATAGTATTTTCGTTATTTTGGGATAACACGTTCTTAGTTTGAACAGATTCAAGTTCAGGAAATTTTGCAGGTTGAAACCCGTCCGGAAATAGAACCCACGACCCTCAGAGTTGGGCACCGAATCGCCAGCATTTATAGATTACGAAAATACTGTTAATCTTTATTTTCTAAAAGACACCAAAAATTTATCAGTTATTCTTATTTTAACAGAAACTTTATTGGTGCGAATTTTGTAACAGAGCTCTATATATCAGAGTTGACCGTATATTGATCGCATCAATAGGATTTTTGGAAGAAAATGTGATCCGTTATCGAACGTTTACAGGGGAAGACGATGAGATTATCTCCTTAATGTTGAAGAGAACAGGACCAAAAACTGAGCCTGGAAGGATACCGAACCTTTTTCTATCTAGATAAGGATGAATAGGACTAAACGATGGAGACAGACTTGTGTCAAATTAGGTTAATGTGGAACAATTTCTGAGATGTTCTCAAAACCATAATTACCTAATTTAAGGAGAAGTATGTTATGATTGACACAATCAAAAATTTATAAATCTAAAAATGACTGCTAAAATAGCTTTTATTTTCTTAACTTGAAATAAGGGTTGTATAATATGACAAGCTGCAAGGGTAGTTGGATATAATGTTGTTTGTTGGTGGTTTTTTTTGTTGACTGCGAGGTGTTTATATATAGCTTGCAGAATTCGGAAGGAGCCATATTGGTCGATAACTTTTAAAAGATTTAGTATCACCATGTTTGTACACAGCTATTGGATCAAGCTATAAACCCAGTATGTAATGATATATGAATTATGCGACTTAGAGGTTTAAAGATGTATTTAGATATTAATTCTCTCGAGGCAGAAGATTTCAAGGGTATTTGTTTGTTTGTTTGATTGAGGTTTAACGTCGTACTCAAGGGTATTTCACTTATATGACGACGTGCCAGCCCAATGGGTGAAAGAAACCACCCTTGACACCACTGGAAACAAACAAAGACAGGATGACAACATAATAAACTTTTTCATAATATTGGAAAGTTTATCAAGTGCTAACAAAAATTAGCATCGCTTTTCTCCAAACAAACAGCCCTTTAGCCAGAAGGCTACTTTCAAAAGAGATAAAATTTAAGTCAAAAATGACAGTTAAAAAAATTAATTGTCTCAGATATTTAAAAAATTAATTCTGTCCTACATCTATTTTGCAGCAGCACAAAATTTGTATAAGAAAGATGGAAACTTAATTTATTTATTTTTTAATGGGTTAAAGGGTGAGTGAATTCATAATGCATCGCTAGTCATTCGCAATTTTCAGATTTTTCTTCTGGGTGTTGATTTTGTCTGTGTGATGATTACATTTTGTCCTTGTTTCAGCCTCTGCCCCTGTTAGATTACTCAGAAATTACTCTGTTTTTGTATTTTACCTGTAGCACAACCCAAAAATATGTTTGTTTGTTTGGGGTTTTATGTCGTACTCAAGAGTATTTTGCACTTATACATGTATGAACACAGAGTGTCTACAACATTTTATAAAGGACTAATTTTAACCCATAAAACCTTTGGCTAAGTCTTCAATAACTATATCTTATTTAGGAGTTATTTTAACCCATACAACCCATGGCTAAGTTTTCAATGGCAATATTTTATTTGGGGGTTATTTTAGCTGATAAAACCTTTGGCTAAGTTTTCAATAACTATATATTATTTAGGGGTAATTTCAACCCATAAAACCTATGGCTAAATCTTCAATCCCAATTTTTTATTTAGGGGTAATTTCAACCTATAAAACCTATGGCTAAATTTTCAATAACAATATTTTATCTAGGGGTAATTTCACCCCATAAAACATATGGCTAAGTTTTCAATGACAATATTTTAACGAGGTTCCTGACAGTGCTTTAACTATGGCTTAATAAAGCGTATGATTATAGTCAGTTGAAACTTCAAGTCTTTGTGCACTTTACATATTAACACACAAGTAAGATTAGTTATACATTATTAACACGCACTATGCATGCACATAATTAACATTAATTTATGCGAAAACATCGGTGAAAAGTTCAGACACACTTTCAAACATAAGATCATTTTCCAGAACATACATGTAGATGTCATTATACAAATCGGTTTTCAAACTGAGTTAGATTGGGTTCTATGTGGTACACAAGGGTGTCTCACTTATATGACGACACATTGTCCACTTCACACTGCTTCACCTGGCTTAATTGTGGAGGAAAACCGAGAGGAATCCATGTAAAAATCACCCATGCAATTGTCAGAGCCCTACTGTATGACTGACTTATATATGGACTCACCATTTTTACATAAATGACCGTGTCTCATTTCAAATTTTCCCTATGTTTTAACTGATTGAAACAGGGTGCCTCAAAAACCTCAAAGACACTGAGACACCCCTCTGTCTAACATTATGATTTTGCTTTCCTTCTATATTATTTGCATTGCAGTCTTAAATGTCATCCTAAGGCTGTTTGCTGGCCATGAGAGCCTTTCCTAAACAGTACCTTAAAGTACAATTACAAATAACAACTGTTTGTTTTTAGATCCGAGTTACCTGACCTAATTAATTTTAATTTTAAAATACAGGTGCTCTCAAGGAAGAAAAATGTACATCCTTATCTTTCTCGTCGTCGTTGTTGACAATTGCCTGAAATATAGTTTTGGAAAAAATTCTGTGTACTGTAGATACCAGACTTGCCTACATATACCCTGGAGGAAATTTTTGTGTAAAAAATTAATTCTTAGGAGTATTTTCTTACCATTTTGTGTACTTGAATTATAATTTTTATGTGTATTTTGATTGCCTTTTGGTGTATTTTACATAAAATATGTGTAAAAAAAAACCTCCAGAATACACTGGGTGGGCAGGTTTGAGATACTGGTACAGATTAGAATATAAATTAGAATTAAATAACGCCAAATTTATATTTTAACTACAGCAAATATATAAGTATTAAAAATCACTAAATTACATATTCAGGTAAGTGGATATGTAGTATGTCTGAGCATGGCTTCTTAATTAAACTGTGTTTCATGATGTAGACTATTTGTGGAGTTTTAAAAAAATTGTGTTTACTGTAAAGATTGATAGAGATTAGAATATAAATTAAAATTAAATAACGTCAAATTTATTTTTCAACTACAGCAATAACAAAATTATATAAAAACAATACATGTAGTGTGTCTGTGTATGAATTACTTATTTAAACTGTCATTCATGATAGACACAACAAACCCCTGACCTATATGTAGAGTTTTAAAAAAAAATTGTTTACTGTTGATTCTGATAGAGATTAGAATATAAAATAAAATAAAATTACAATATATGTTAAGCTGTTTGCTATATGTGGTTAATTGGGTTAAGCTCAAAGCGAGACAACTTCCGTTTGGAATGTAAACAGCACCATATACGGCAAAACCTGTGTATTTCTTTAATAGTTTATTCTTAATTTTGAATAAATTCATTAAAGTTTCACAAACTACAGTAGGCCATCCAAATCAAACAACTTAATCCACAAGTCTTTTTATCCCATAATAATGTCGGCATGTGAACAGGATAAAAACCAAACTGCTTATTGCAGGGTTTTCAAAATTTTGGAAACACATTGTTCTTTAAAAAATTGAACTAAATGGCTATTTAAAATTGGGCCATTCCAATAATATTTCTTGTTTCCATAGCAACATAATGATACTAATTTGCTGCCGTGAACAAAAAGATTCCCAATTGGAATCACTGTCCCAATGTAATCTATGCTGTTGTTTGACAATAGATGGTTGAATAACAATGAAAAATTGTTTGGTAGGGAATGGTTGTTTGGTGGTGAATGGTTGTTTGGTGGTGAATGGTTGTTTTTTAGGTAACGGTTGTTTGGTGGTGAATGGTTGTTTGGTGGTGAATGGTTGGTTGGTAGTGAATGGTTGTTTGGTGGTGAATGGTTGTTTGGTGGTGAATGGTTGTTTGGTAGTGAATAGTTGTTTGGTAGTGAATGGTTGTTTGGTAGTGAATGGTTGTTTGGTAGTGAACGGTTGTTTGGTGGTGAATGCTTGTTTGGTGGTGAGTGGCTGTTTGGTAGTGAACATTTGTTTGGTAGTGAATGGTTGTTTGGTGGTGAATGGTTGTTTGGTGGTAAAGGATTGTTTCATAAAGAATGGTTGTTTGGACAAAGTTGCTTAACATTTAAAGACTTGACTTAAAATGTTCATTTTCCAAATCTTAATTTCGAATAATTTTTGATTGCCATATGTGACCCGTTCCAACAAAATACTGATAAAGTTTCAAGAGATTGTTTTGAGTAGTGAGTTGTCAAAGGTACAAATGGCATTACCTGATCAATTTTGCGATTTTAGCGATTATATGTCTAGGCAAACCCCCGGGAAATGTGTGCAGATGTACGTTGAATTAAGCGAAAAAAAAAAGCATTGATTTTGGCTTCTCCTCTGTGCTTTATCAATTGTAACCTCTTTAATAACACTGTTTTAACCAAGACATACTATCTTTATATAAATAACTGCACTTGTCTACCTGGTATGCCGTTTCTACCTTCGACAGCTAAATACTCAAAACAATGACTTGTGACTTATAAGTCCGTATTTTGCTGGAGCAGGCCACAAATGCATCTATTAGGTATATGATGCTTGATTGGTATTGAATGGTTCTTTAATAAACCAAAGGCTTACCACATATTGTTAGCGTGAAGCCAGCAGCACATGAGAGGACCTGGCCGAGCTGCTGGCCATGAGAGGCTGATAGCTCAACCAGTTCTTCCCATTTGCTGCAGGCTTTTCTCTTGACAGTAATCGGATAATCTGCAGGTGTATAAACCAGTTGCAACGATGTACCTGTAAAATCTGAAGCTTACCTTTTATTGAAAGTTGTAACATGGCCATAAGAAGAAATCTTACAACCTTCAGCTGTTATCCAAGGGGAATAAATTCCGATGCCATATCACTTGGTTGATCAGAATTTCTGTCAAAGTAATTCCTTAGCTTAACAAAACATTAAACAAGACTTATTTGGTCATGGTGGAATTTACAGGTGTTTTGTTGGCTTAATTGAGGAGTAATATTGTACTCAAGAGTATTTCACTTATATGACGACAGATTGTCCACTTCTCCCTGTTCCTGGCTTACATCCTGTGTAAAACCAGGAGGAAAACTCATAAAAGTCACCTCAGCGATTGATAACTGCACGCTAACAGCTAAACCTCAGCCGTGAGCCACAAGTCGTTTTTAGCTCAAGCCACACAGTCTGTTTTTACAGTTAACTCCTTAACATGTTCTCTTGAACAATTTATAATAAATTTTTGTTATTCCAAAGAAACTTTAAAATTTAAATGTATTGTAAAGTGTTTGCTATTGTTGAATGAACGCCTTGGGTTTTTGGATGAACTTAAACTGTGTTATGACAAACTATTGTTTGTTTGTTTGCTTGTGGTTAAACGTAGTACTCTAGGGTGTTTCACTTATATAATGACAAATTATGACCAACTAAGTCTTGTCTCATAACTAATCTACTCTCAGTCATGTCAGGGCAGTTTTCAGAAAAATTTCCCAGTTTCTTATCCCAAATTCTTCAGACCATAATCAGGGTTCTGAATCCGCGGTTAGCTTGATTTTAACACGAATTTATGAAAATAGTAATATATTGACATTAATTTAGGCTTGAAATAGTTAAGGCGCCCATACATTATCTGTAATTAAAATGGCTTCGGATACTGCCCTGAATGTATACAGCTTTATCAGACAGGAAGACTGGTGGGTGGGGCACAAGTTGTTGGTGAAGTGGAAGAATTGACAACAGCCGTTTCTATCTGTTTTGGACTTGTTTCAGGGTTCTCCTTCATTTTACACGGAGGAGGGGCGGTTCGTTTTCTCGTCTGACAGTCGTAGCACAAGTGAGTGAAAAGTTTAACAGCATCCGCAGTAATATTCGCATATCTCTCTTTACACAGCGTCAGCATCTTCTTAATTCCTCCGTGCGCAGAATCGAGGTGGACTGCAAGTAGGGCTTCATATAACTGATCATCAGAAATATAAAAACGGACAGGATCCGTGTCTTTGTGTCTCTTTTTGATCAGTCTTTCCGCTGAGTCGTCACGCCACAGGTCAAACTTATAGAGCATTTTATGTTCTTTGACAGATTTAGGCACATGTACTTTGGACTGGGCGACTTTGAGTAAATTCATGTACCCTTTATATCGCTCCGATGACATGCTCTTTAAATTGATACTCCGATTGGTCACGAATTGTTTCCATTGTTCAGAAAAACGCGTCCCGTTGGAAAGACAACTGAAGTCACCTATTGGTCGAATCACTGAAAATAAATACAGAATATTCGGGTTAAAATACATTAAAAAACAACAACATGTATAACTTGTACCTAAAAATGATTGTTACAAAGGCAGCTTATTTTTAAACCTGCTTCATATACAATAAATGTTTGGCAAAGCAGCTTTTTGCCATCTACGCAAAATCTATACAATCATATTTTTTTAACAAGCACGATGTTGATATTTTTACCACATACGTCAGTTTTAAAAATAAAATCAGGAAAATCATTTTTTAATATCTAACAAAAGCCTAATGCACAACTGCTTTCTCACTGTTTTATTTGCCGTGTACATACATACATTTATCTTTCAATTTATTGCCTAAATGTATCTCTGTTATTATTGTTATCTGTCCGGTATTTGTTTGTTTGTTTGATTGGTGTTCAACATTGTACTGAAGGGTATTTCACTTATATGATGACAGACACAAATGCAGAACATCACAAACAAAACTGCTTCTCGTTACCCTTTAGCTCTGTTAACACCAGGGCAAGAGAAAGCACCCTCTTTTCTCGCCTCTTACGATCGACTGAGGAAGCCGAGGGAGCATTCTGCAGGGCCATGGCCCACCCGCTCCCTCACGGGGGCTCCACATACGGTCAAAATGACAGGTAGAAATTTAGAATTTTAATATGGGAAAAATATGACAGAATACCTCAAAACAGAAATTGATGAGCGGCAGATTTTTAATTCTACATTGAAGCTAAAATACTGCCCTTTAATTTCCCACTTGTAGTGTGAGAAAAACCATGTGCATGACCGGACACCCAGGGGCTTAGCCAGAAATCAAAAGTACAGTGTCCAAAATGGTAACGTTATTTCACTTTTGTAGTAACTGTCAGCCCAGGACTTATTTGAACACTTTCCCCAAGACATTTGCAAGATGTGTCTGGTAAAAATTGAGATTGTCAGGTGAACTTTCCTTGAATCTAACATTGTGCTCAATGGCCTGTAGGACAAATTGGGAAATTGGCTGACAAAATGTTTTAAACATTTCCAGCCCTGCCTGTGTGTTAAAATTTCTTAAAACAGGGTGTCCAAATGATGCATTTGTTCAATTCAGGGTGTCCAAAGGCCGGGTGGAACCCCCTCTACCTAAGCCCTTGCCAACACCACAGTACAGATGTATAGAGTTACACTTTATGTGCAGAATAAAAGCTGACTTATCTATTGATTTCTCCTGGGCTAGTTCTTTTATGTTTTATCCCGAAATAGGAGAAGCCAACAAAGTGAACGGTCAACTCTTATTTGAAGTTCATGAGAATGTGAACAAAACACACACTGTATGGTATATTTAACTCATGAATGTGTATGCAATTTTGAACATACAGAGGAAGGCAGAGTAGTAAATGATAACACATAGACAGTTAGGTACATGTATAGACAGTTGTATACAACAGGGAGATATACTGGTATTGCATTTTGATATATCAAATTAATTTTGTTTATTTGTTTGATTGGGGTTTAACGTCGTACTCAAGGGTATTTCACTTATATGATGACGCAATGCCCACTTCACACTGCACCTAGCCTTATTACGGTGGAAAACCTAGAGGAAACCTCGTAAAACCACCCCCGCGATTGCCAGAGCCACAACACAAGACTCGCTGATGGTCAACAGGTGGACTCTATCCAGTGAAGGGTCAGGGGCTTAGCCAGAAATCAAAAGAATGGTCTCCAAAATGGTCATTTTGCTTCAGATTTCAAATTACTGGGTTTCCAATTTTGACAGTTTTCCTATCTCCAGCAGGTTGAAATTTCATAAAACAGGGTGTCCAAATGAGGCAATTGTTCACTTCAGGGTGTCCACTTGGACGGGTGTCTGCCTAAGCCCCTGTAAACGATACACCAAAGCAGATTCAGTTTGGTAAGCACACACATTACCGCTAAGCCACGGCTGTGGGCGATATATCTAATTAAAGAGTCATAATCATATGATTAGCAGCCTCTGGGGTCGCCAGTTTGATTCCTGTGAACCGAATATTGATGTGGGTTGGTATGCCAGCAACCAGCGGAAGGTTGTGGGTTTTCTGGGCTAATTTACTACCCATTTTTCCTCCCACAATAATACTGGCCAATGATCTGTAATTGGGATTTAATCCTGTTGATCCAACATCAGATGAATATAGAATAAAGAATAAATGTCCTCTAAGAGAGGGTTGTAATTTTGATTATTAAACAAAAATGACCTTAATAAATTGACAAAAATTACACCAAAAGGAACAAAGGTTTTTTTAATTTAATTTGATTAAATCTGCCCTTGTTGATTTAGATCACGCTGTCTTGTAAAGGACTAAATAGCGTGACAGCCGTTTCTTCCTGCAGCTTCATCACATAACGATAAAGGTTGCAACAAATAGGTAGCATGTGACCTATTATTGTTACATAGCCTAAGCTGAATGCTGTGATTTTTCACCTCAGGCAGATTTCAAGGTTGTAAATGAGAAATTTGCATGTTTTATTAATACATGAGGAATTTAAACAAGACAGAGGCTAGGGTCCTTTAAGAGCTACATATCAGGGGCAACATAAATGAAGTTGATTTGTTTTGTAAAATGTTTTTGTATTGCGTCGTGTAATTGTCCTGTATTTGTCCTGTATTTGTCTTGTATTTGTCTTGTCTTAGGTGTTTTTTGACAGTGGTGTTGAGGGTGGTTTCCTTCACCATTGGGCTCACATGCCATTGTGAGTGAAATTACATTCAGTATGGTTTTAAATCCCATTTAAGCAAAAAAATAAATACATATCACTTGTTTGTTTTTCCAGTTCTACTTGCTGTAAAAAAATAGCAATGGAATTATCTCCCAATGTCTTTTTATTTAATCTCAACTTAGTATGTTGTTGACGCAGGAAATTATCGATTGAAACAAAGAAATCTAACAGCCGAAATAAGCTATTAAAAACTGATGAAATATATATATTACATATCTCTATTGACAGTCTTTAACGGGGCGAATTTGTGTGTATTTCCATTATAAAAAGATATTAATACCTCCGCTGTTGACCTTGTCAAGCCAGATGTCTCCAGTTCGATCTTCATGCAACGCAGATATTCACATTTCTCTTTCACTACATTTAATCCCTATAGATTGCCATACAATATGTCAAATTTCATTGTGTCTGATCTGTCTGAATGCATGGTTCTATACAATGACATTATAAGATAGGACGAAAGAAACTATCTCGTTTACATTTTAAGCAGAATGTGCTTAACTCTGTTTTGCTGAAATATATTTGTGATGTTGGTTTTAAACACATACTTGTTATGATTGCAGTCTGAAGATTTTTCTCTGTTTTATGATTTACCCTCCTCATTAACAATTCAACAGCATACATGTACAATACAAAACATGTTTTATTATGTAGTACCGTGTGAGCAAAGACATTCCACAAGCTCGAACACGTTGAAACAAAAGTTGGGACTTGTCGTACAACAGGGGCTTAGCCAAAAAAGATATTGTGTCCAAAATGGTCATA
This sequence comes from Mopalia ciliata, assembly GCA_034783835.1. Taxonomy (NCBI): domain Eukaryota; kingdom Metazoa; phylum Mollusca; class Polyplacophora; order Chitonida; family Mopaliidae; genus Mopalia; species Mopalia ciliata. The sequence goes on from JAVFBW010163491.1 coordinate 10,786, forward strand.
GTAGACCAAAGTGAGTCCCAACTCCCAGAAACGACAAGATAAGCATGTTAAGTTTCTATATTTGGGGCTATTAAACCATCATCAGGAATGAAGCAAGTCAGGTAGATGTAGATGGCACAATAAGTACCGAAATCTAACCCAGTGAAGATGGTTTTATTCTCTCTACATAAATCACGGACACAGGGACGCTTTATCTTCTTTATCTAGATACATCATACATGTACTTCTCACAACTGGTTTTTTGTTGTTTAAGAAAATCTATACGCCTGGTTCTGGTATATATTTTTAATAAATGACTACATACAAATTTGTTTGCCTCCACCGGGATTCGAACCTGGGACCTGTGCATCGAAGCCACACTGTAAAACTCCCTCATTAATATTTAATACATGAAGGGAGAAAAATTTGCTTGCCTCCAGGGCCTTCGCATTAGAGGCCCAAGACTCTACCGACTGAGCTACAGAGGCCCACAACAGAAGAAGTCCAGGGAAGAAAGACAGTGATTTATAGGTTTCCCAAATTGTTTTCAGTGTTCATCTTAATTTGCATTTTGCTACTGATTTTGACAAATTTTGTCTAAATGACCAACAATGAAGTTTGTATTATAAAGCAAGTTTGCTTTTTTTCTTCATAAATGCACTTTTTGTACTTAACCCTCTAGGAACCAACGTATAATTTATGATACAACATTTTTGACCCCCTTAAGAATGGTAAATCTTCCATGTTCATGCAAT
>JAVFBW010163502.1:0-11518 GCA_034783835.1 Mopalia ciliata
TTGCCTAATTAAGGTGGAAAACCGGGAAGAAACCTTGTAAAAACCATTGTTGCAATTGCCAGAGCAGGATTTGTTTGATTGGTGTTTAACGTCGTACTCAAAGAGTATTTCACTTATATGACGACTGATTGTCCAGTTCACACTGTTCACAGCCTTATAACGGTGGAAAACCGGGAGGAAACCACCCCCGCGATTGCCGGAGCCACAACATGTGACTCGTTCATATACCTGGTGGTCGAAAGGCGGACTCGAACCCTTGAATGGTAAAGGGGAACCGGAAGCTGATCTGTTTGTGGTGTCTGTATTGCGTATTGTTGTTGTCCTGTATTTGTTCCGTCCTGTCTTTGTCTGTTGTAAGTGGTATCGAGGGTGGTTTCCTTCACCCATTGAGCTGGCACGTCGTCATATAATTGAAATACCCTTAAGTATACGACTTTAAACCCCATCAAACAAAGAAACAAACAAATAGAAAACAGGCAAAAGATATTAAAAACATTGATAGCCCTCACAGCCATTCAACCAGTTAAAGATTGCGTAATTTCCATTTTAACCCTGCCCTTATACTGTTCGTATTAACCATCTATTAAATTCAGTAAGCTTTAATCTTGATGGTAGTGTGAATATAGATTTACCAAAACCGTCGGCTCTGTGTTCGAGTTAATATTTTGTTGCGGGAACCCCAAGCATCTATAGCGCGCTGGATGGGCTCATGTTTTGTCTACATAACCATCCAGGGCATTGTTAGGACAAGCTTAATTTGTACTTTATCGTGTTTCTCCCTCCTTTTAGGTATCAAGTACTCAATGGAATTCGACTCAAAATCGGAAATATTATGTTCAGTTTAACAGACTATCATAACCAGAGCAAGTGAATATGTAGACAACCATATACCTCATTTTCCATTCCGTCAGCTACCATTGAGTAAACATTTAAAAAAACAAGAAGGAGGTTTTAATAAAATGAAGAGACAGAAAAAAAAAACAAAACAAAAAAAACGATAAACGCCGTATTCACTCAAATGAAGACAAATTGTCCACTTCACCCTGTCCTTTGGGCAGTTTTCGAAGAACCTGAACGAAATCTGTAAAACACCTCCGCGGTTGCCGGAGCGATATCGTGTGACTCCGTCATATATCTGATGGTGGTCAGGCAAACTCGAACCCGTCGACAGTACATCGAAGTGGGCATAGTAAGCAGACACGCTAGCCACTGTTGAAGACATTGTGATTGTTTGAAATCCGTTAGAATTACCGCAATTGAAAGGTCATTATTGAGTTTATCTCCGGGTTTGTTTGACAGTGACTTAGGAAAGCCATCCTGTCATATTAGTGAAATACCATTATGCAAGGCGCTTAAGGCTAATCATTCAATTAATTGACAGAAAATGCAACAAATATATACATTTAATACCAAACAAATTAACAAATTAAATTAAAAAAAAAGAAAAAAAAAGTCATAACCTATCAGCAGAAAAAGTGGGTTGATTTATTATTATTTTGCTTCTGTAAAATACCATGTTTTAAAATAATTACCAAATAAACCTTAAAGAAACTCCCGATGAATTCTTATATCCCATAATTACATTTAGGCAGAACTGTTCTCGCTAGAACACAATATTATCATTTGTACAATAGTGGCAGCGCTATTATAAGAACATAACACAGTGAGTTTAATAAAATGTGTGAGTAAATAACTCTTTGATGGCATTTAGGAGTTGAATAGCGAATAAAGCAAAATACTCTATAGATCACATATCCTCGTTTATTTTTGACGCAACGTTTCAAGGTCTAGTATGAGGTTGTTGTCTAGCACCGTTCTCATATGCTTGGGAACGATCTCATTAAAGACCATGAAACGTCGTGTTAAAATTAACAGGAAGTTGCTATTTATATATTATTTTGCCTTAAATATAAAGTTAACTCAAAATGAAATAATAAATAATATATATATAACTCTAATATAAAAGAATTAAAAACAACAAGTAGATACTCAGTAATAAAGTGAAACGGAATGGAAAATATCTGTTTGTAGATTTGAGGTGAATATAAATGAGAAGGAGACAAGAGACCATCCTGTCCCATCCTATCAGGCCAGCAATTCTACCTGAATAGTAAATTCAAGTAGTTCTATGGAATGCTTTGCGGCGAGTGTTCCAGACATAAGTGTTTGTGGTAAAGTAATATTGCCGAAGAGAAGACAAAATGTTTGTTTGGTACATAAATTGAATATTAGCTGGTTCATCTCACAGTTTGTTTGTTTGTTTAATTGGGGTTTAACGATGTTCTCAAGGATATTTCACTTATTTGACGAAGGATTGTCCACTTCTTGCTGGGCCCTCAACACGTCACTCGCTCATAAAACTGAAGGCCGACAGGCGGACTCGGTCCGGTGAACGGTACGTCGAAACAGGTTCAGTTTAGTAATAGGACAAGCTACGACTAATCAAGCCACGCCCGCGGGCCCGATTTATCAATGAGTTGGGATATAGGTGGTATTCAAGAAATAGCGGAGCAGTGTGTTCTAATCTGCTTGATAATGATACCAGCCGAACTAAAAACAATTTAAAGGAGCTCCGCAGTGGTAATTTTACTCAACATTTTATGCCATAAGCATAATCTTTATACCCTGTTCTTAAGTAATACATATTTGGCACAACGAAATATTGTCAACTTTGCCCCCCCCCCCCCACCCACAAGGCACTTAAGTTACCAGATAAGGCTGCCCGCTGAGATTCCGATCTCTGCTTGAGTGACGTCACGTCGTGAAGTCCTGTCAGCCTGGCCTAGCAGTAAGCCATGCTTTAGCCCAATATTGCCTAAGATTTTTCCCCATTGAGAGATTGCAACATTTTCTTTCCAGCACATTGAAGACATATCTGATTCATTCTCCGATACCTACACATCAGAAGATGAAAATGATGTTGATTTTGCGGAAATTTGTTTGCGTTCGGATGCTGCAAAACTGTATCACTTTGAACCATTTGCAAGTGATGGCGAGACTCGTCTCGAGTCGTGCGCTAGTTACTCTGACAGTGCCGAGGATGACGAAAACAGTCGTCTAAAAAACACGGATTGGTTAGTTTCTTATTTAATAATATTGTTGGCAAACATCGACCGAAATATAAATTGTATTTCGTAACAGATTCGTTGGCTATGAACTTATCCTAAGAAATATGCGATTTAGACTGCGATAGAAGTCGAACTCTAGCCTGTAAACATCAGACTATTGAGGTAATTTGAATTACTGGCAAATCAACCATGCGATATGGAATACATGATAACGGGGTCATTGGGGTGTCTAACTTGATGAAGCGCGGTTAATATTCAAGCCAACAGTTTAAATCATGTTTCCTGGTTACTTTAGACCCACGTATAGGCTTATAATAATGTTCTATACATTCCAAACTTGTAGTTGCACTGATCAGTTTCACATAATGGGCCTAAAAATAAACCATGAAAACTGTATGCTTTATTTATACCATCCTGATCACATTATTGTTTATGAACGCAGTTTTAACTCAGAATTTAGCTATAATGTTTGGACAGACTGAATGAAAGAAAGGATATAAACACAACAAAAATTGGACAAAACAAACATTTGTTGATTAAAAAAACTGGTTCAATAATCACGATGAATATGTCGCCACATACCACCATACAGGAATGTACAATAGTTGTATAGTTAATACAAGTTACTGAAACCAGGCGATAGACAACCACATACTGGGAAGCCAGACGATTGAAAAATACTAACAACACATGTGTCTCTTATAAACCCTTTCGTTATTTCATTGTACCTGACGGCCACCAGCTGAGGCGAAAACGTTAGTGGAATCTATTTCTGATTCCCAGTGAGACTTTGGAAAGCCATTTCTAAATGAAAACAATAACAATATAGGGGTGTAAAAATACAAGTTTTTTCCTTATCGGGGGTTTTGGAAAAAATTATCCTAAAATAGCTTGTCCGAAATTTTGTGTGGTCATATATGTAGATCCTTGCCGATGCGTAACGTTCTATCAATACTTGTTGAGTTATATTCATATTTTTTCATATTCATATATGTGTTTGTGCAATAATTGCCGGTCCATGTCAACTCAGCGAGAATGCTTGTGCTGTCACGAAATACAACAGATGAGAGACATATGTGAAGAAAGTGGAAAAGAATATAACTGCATTATTGAACATCCAGATTTCGAGGCAGTGTGGGTGAACTGTGCTGTACTCGATCCTTCGTACTATCAGTATCGCCAGCAATATGAGGTGGATGACGACAAAAAAAAGACAAGACAAGTGAGTGCAATCAAATAAATTTTATTTCGTTATAACATCGGGACAAAAATCTATGACGTCTCGTATGCTCTTCGGCGAAATGTACAGTGTACAGCAAAGTCAACTTTGTACAGGTCCAGTTCGCTCTCGTGTTTTTCACAAATCGTGTCCAAGTCCTCGCTAACTGCGGGTTTTTCGGCCAGGAATGTAATTTACACCCATCTGTTGTGTTACTGCAACCTCCAGCAACACATGTGCGTGGCATATCTGATTCTTTGAGTATTAAAGTACCTTTAACAGAAAAGTAGGGCTGAAGTTCTGCGGATCTCCTTTAAACTATGTTACACCAATTAGGCTGTGTACAGGATGTAACCCAGTGAAGCTGATAATTCTACTCCACTGACGCCAGTCAATAATGCAGCCGTGTCTCTAGAGATAAGGCCTTGCAATAGACGTTTTGTTCTACCAATGTACGCTGTAGAGAGTTCAATTCTAATTCGACTCTCAAGGAGAAAAACAACAAAGAGCGTTCAAGAAAGTTTGAATTTAAGACTAATAGCTATTTGCACTTCGGACTGTGCTATACAAGAATAAGCCTAGGATGCATCTCGTTTCTTCAAGTCCATTCCTAATTTTCTTTAATTTACACAGTGTGAACCCGCGACCTTTCGCTGGTTGCTGGCACACCAACCCACATACATTGTTATGTAACTGAACAAGGGATCTTTTCGGGGTGCTCATTAAGTGAATAATACTTGCATATATCAAAACTTAACGTTTACTATTAATGAATATGATGTTGCATTTGATAATGCCCGCGATACATTTAAAACTAATTGATTATGGATTGTTTCATTGTTTATTTCTTTTCATCAATAGGGTATATTGAGAATGTAGAGGAAGTAGTTTCAGAATTATGCGACTTTTTGGGTGCGTAGCTACAATTGTAATAGCGACTTTGGCTGAAGCGAGCTCCCCATCTTTAGTCTTCCATCAGATATAAGACTGGTAAGAACAACATAACGTTTTTAATCATTTCGTAAGTCATCATCAAGCAAGTCTCTATGCACGAGCCTGTGATCATCAGAGTAAAACTGGTTCAGCAGAGACAATAACTTATGTTCACAAATATGTATCTTGTTAACTTCATATTAGCAACCGCTGTTGACAAAGATTGGAATCTCACAACATTCAACAACAATGTAAATCGTCGTTCATTGTAAAGCGTTTTTGATCTTTTCTTATGAGCTCAAAGTAGTATGTCCAATGCCATGGCATGTTTTTTGTTGGAGTTTACCGATATCTTATAATGGAATGCAAATTGAGCACGGCAGTAAATTTCTATCAATGAACATTGTAATTAAGCACAACAATTTAACAAAAGGACCCAACAAATAGCTGGAAATTGGAAGTGAGGTGCATATTGTACCGACGCTCTCAGACTTAAAAGGCAGCATGAAGCCGTTTGTTTTGTAAAATCTGCTTTGGGGTCCTTTGATAGCCATGTCTTATTATGTTTTTTATTTGTAGAAAGTTACACCGAAAGCGGTTTTTATGACACGTGCCACGGAGCGCCAGCGCAATGGCTGAGCGCCAGCGCCTGTGCAAACCGTTCAAAAGCACGGCGTTAAAGCCCCATCAAACTAATCATTCCTTGGTACATAAAGCACGTACCCAAGTGCGTAAGTATATGTGGTGTATTTCAGTCACCCATTTTCTTAAATGTTTTGAGTTGTTCAAGTTCAGTAAGGAAAATAACAAAAACTTAAACACCAGCATGTTGATATTAAAACTAACAACGAAACTCCTGAGTTGATGATCAGACTTCCAGCAAATCAAGTTGAAGTGTTTTTTCTTTGCTATAAAATTCGACTTGTATCTTTTCAAGGCTGTTGTAGGAAATACGGAGACATTTTCCCAATCGAAACTGTAATGAAAAAAAAAACACAACAGAGGATGAATATGTAAATTAAAAACAACATTGGAAATAAAGACAAATGGCATAGCTTCGTCAAGGGTGAAATTAATTTTTTGTATTGAGTAAAATAAACCAGAGGTTTGGAACGGAAAAACGGACATGGGGATATATCGATTGTAAGCCAGGAAAGAGTCTCAGCTATTAGTTGAAGATGTGTTGTCTTTATTGAAAAACGGAAACTGGAATCAATTTTGCAATTGGTAAACATTCATAAGATCCTGGGTTTGGATGAACAATTTTGGAAGTAAATACTTGAAGCACAATGTTTAAATATGAAAGTATCGAGTGGAATGAAAAGGAGAACATTTCAATCCAAGAAAGATGCCCTCTGAAACAATTGTTTGCAAAAGCCTTGATTTATTGTCCCTAATACATGAACAAGGATAAATCGTTTGATTGTAAGTCATTTTCGCTAAAAAAAATCGACAGCAGAAATGACAGGAGGTAAAAGGTTCAAAGTTAAGATTTATACAGTAGTTTAATATAGCGTTGACAAAACCTTTGGTTACGAACAAACACTACAGCATGAAGATGTTTAAGTCATACCATCTGTTACATATGATTACAAATTGACCAGGTTGAATAACATAAAATAAAACCTGTCAGTTGTGATGAGTATTACAGCAGTTTGTATCTCTCTAAACAGCCCGCTATGGACGTGTCAACTTCAAAATTTGTTGCATAATCCCTTTATACACTTGTGTCGAATTACCCAGAAACTAAATAAACACATATTGGGACAGGGCAAATGCAGTAGGCCGAAGACCCATGTGTTAATTCCCTTAAACTTAAGCTGGTGTGTGCTCTTTTAAACAAACTTGGCACCTTCTGCTTAATGATGTCTCCTGACGCCAGTCAACGATTCAACTATCAACAATCGATGTTTCCACACAGATAGGTTAAGTTCTTGCTGGGTCCCTTGGGCTCAAAATAAACCAAATTTGTTTTATCCGTTTGATTTGAGAAAAAAATACTTCGAAATTCTAATTACAAACAGTTTAAGTGGAACCTTTAATTTAGTTTTCCAATGATCATATATTCAAGTCGCAAAACTTTAATTGCATATTCCTGGCACTTGAAGCAGACTCTACATTTTCCAGGGCGTATTTCTAGAAAACTATTCATGTTAGAAAATTCAAATTCGTACCAGTCTTAAGAACACAATGCTATGTAGTAAACAGTGTCTCATTTATTAGAATTTCTTCCTTGATTTTTTATGTTTTCTGAAAGTTGTATTTGATATGTTTATAAGGATTTCCAAGGTAGGATGGACAAATTGATCAACTGACATCGTTTTAATCAATTTTTTTTTTAAAAAAGTAAGCACCGTTTACTTATTCAGTGAGTATTCAACTCGGTCGACTAATTAATTACGTCTTATCGTCACTGCTCTTCGTGAAATAAACCATTGAAATTGCAGTCTATTTTTTTCTGTTGACATTTACTCAGTTTGCCATATTTTTAAATAGAATAGTTGGATTTTCACCACATTTACAAATATGTAATCCCGAGTATTAAAGCTTCCCCCAAATATTTACATACACATATATATAAGGTACAGATTTATATTCTTCTGTATGAGAGGCTAAATAGAACGCGTGTACTGAAAATCAACCAAGGGGTCCAGCATGACCCTGAATACAAAGAACGAAATACTAAAAATACTTGCATGATGACCGCTAAATCGTACATACATGTAACTGTCAATCACCGTTGACCGATCAAAAATATTGCTGTGTATATAATGTTGTGGATTTTTTTTGTCACATAGTTTCTTAATATATATATATCCGTTTTAAAAATAATTGGTTTAATACGAACATGATGACAAAAAACTCTTACTGAATTGACGCTAATCTCACTAAAATTCGTCTATAGAAAAAACAGAGATCAAGATTAAGAATTTTAAGTTAAGTTAGTCTTGTATTTTTTTAATGATTCTGTAAAAAATGTCAAATCAGCGTCTCCACCAGTTAGTTTTTCCAACTGTGGTAAAACAAATAAACGGACATGGGGTTAGATCGATTTTAAACCAGGACAAAATTATTTTGAAACAAATAAAAACGGTTTTTTTCTTTATTCAAAATACAGAAACCGGGACTTATGCTGTAATTGGTAAACGCTCATGAGATCGAGAGTTTGGGTAAAACATTTGAATTTTGTTTGAAAATATCAAAACATTTGAATCCGAAAAAGATGCCCTAGGAAACAGTTGTTAGCTAAAGCTTTTCCTTTTTGTTGTAAAAACATTAACAACAATTTAACATACCATCTGCTACACATAATTAGAAGTTGACCAAGACAAAGAACAAATAATCGCTGAAAAATCAAACTAAATTAAAAAAATTTGACGCATTTACGAGTAAATAAGTTAAAGTTATTGGCACTAGGCAAATAGAATAGGTGTAGTAATCATCTGTAAATCCTCTCAAACTGAAGCTATGTTTTTTTTACCTAAACAATCTAGCTCATTATGTTTAATATACTGGATGATTTATACTAATATCATTATTTAGAAACTTTGTATGTGATTGTAATAACAAAACTATTTCTACTCACAGCGCACTTCACGACTTGCTAAAGATAAAAGATAAAAGTTAACAGTTTGTTTGATTGGACTTCCACACCGTTCTTGTGATGATTTTAATCCTATGACTGCATGCACTATTTATGTGATTGGCAACAAGACATGGCTACATCGACACACAGCAACAGAGACTCTACAATATATAGAGTATAAACAAAAAAACTGGAGCACTGCAAACGAATCCATAGAACATTTATTTGTGAAAATGTGTTTTCTCTGAGGGAAGAATTGAAAACGTGGATTTACCAATCAGTATGGATAAGTTTAAATTTTAGTCTGTATATTGCCATATATATATGCCAAGAGATGCCAAGAAAAAAAAATTCTTTTGTTGGACTGAAATTTTATATATGCGAATATAAACTCCGTCAAAAAAGAAACTTCACACTCAGTTGAATGTTGATAAGTTGAAAATACAAGAAAAGTGGTTTTAAATAATGATTAAATTCCATTTTGTACCCATTAAAGACGGTGTACCATAAAAATCATGTTCAGAATGTAACCAGTTCCACCGGAAATGCTACGGAAATGTAAAAGAGTAAAAATGGTAAGTTACAACTTGATGAATGCATGTCAACAACGCCTTTGCCCTCCATGAGCGTTCACAACTGTGACGCAGCGTCTCCTCATAGATCCAATGATGCATCTGAACGCAGCTCTGGGGATGTGTCGCCATAATTGAACCAACATGGCACCAAGTTCCTGCAAATTCTGCGGAGGATTCCTTACTTGACGGAGTCCTCTGCCCAACACATCCCATACATGTTCTGTGGGATTAAGGTCGGGAGACCTTGATGGCTACTCCATGACATTGATGCCAGCATTCCTAAAAAAATTCCGCGTTAACTTGGCCGGAATGTCAGACCTTGGCCATGAGGTGCCATGAATGGCAAAGGCTCTGGTATGGGCACTTGATCTCTGTATCCTGCAGCAGTTGGGTTTCCTTGAACGACCATCAGTCGGGAACATGCAGGACCATTTAAGGCACCGCAAACCATAACACTACCGCCCCAAAACTGTCCACTCCCTGCACACAACACTAGTTGTTCTGTTCACCGCTTCTCCTCCAAACTCTAACTCTCTCATCAGCGAAGTGCACAGTGAATCTGGATGCCTCACTAACAACGACCCTATTCCAATCACGCCGAGTCCATCTCAGATGTCGTGTCCAGTGCAACTTGGTTAAAATTGGTCCATGATATGGCCGTCCTGCATGGCGACGAGCAGTGCGCAGGCGATTACGTATGGTTTGAGCAGTCAAACAACCTCTAAACAATTCATTCCTGGTAGACGTTGCAGTGAAAACTCGATTACACAAATGACGTAGGACGATTTGTCGATCTTCTGCATGTATCGTCACACGTGGTCTACCCGAACGAGGTCGGTCTGCTGAGGTGCCAGTTTGTTGGAGACGTGTCCGTCGACTACATCCTATTACCCTGGGAACGTTAGTGACCGACGTTACTGTATTCAACATTCACGATGAATGCTTGACAGTCGTGACCTTGTAAATCAATGGATAATTTACTGTAAGAACTTGTCACTCTACTGTGCTAACGTCGGCTCAATTTGCACGTGTCTCATATGGTCACGTGACAAGGAACACGAGGAAACATGCTGTGACCTTGATGTATGCTCGCACGAACTGCATGCTTATGCACGTCGGAGTTGATGTGTGTCATGATGTCTTTGACAACGCATTTACTTCTAATAATATCTTTTTTATTAAGTTTCAACAAAATATTTAGAAATTTATGGCTGTGAAGTTTCTTTTTTGACTAAGTATATTAAGACAGAAAAATACATTGCTATCAAGAACAACAACTATGACGTCATTACAAAGGTCTGGGAGAAATACGAAAACGTGTTTAGCTTATTATAGCAGGTATAGTACAGCTGGCATTTGCTGTTAACCAATTAAAATACTATTATTGTTAGTAACTTTCCTAGATCCAAATGTTAAACCATGAAAAATGCTGTGTAATATGCATGTGCTATTATTATTATTTTATATTAATTAATTTTGATTTTGTTTGTATGTTTGATTGGTGTTTAAAGTCGTACTCAAGGGTATTTCACTTAATGACGACGGACGCAAATACAGAACATCACAAACAAATCTGCTTTTCGTAACCCTTTAGCTCTGAAAACACCAGGACAACAGAAAGCAACCTCTTTTCTCGCCTCTTACGATCGACCAAGGCAGCCGAGGGAGTATTCTGCAGGGCCATGGCCCACCCGCTCCCTCACGGGGCGACTAAATATGAGTGATGTCCATTTTTGTTTGCAGAATTAAATGAAATGCATAAATCCCATCGCTTTCTTTGTGGAATTTGATGAAATGCAATCCTATCCTATGTCTTTATAGTAGTAGGAAACTTACTTCCAAGTTTCAAGTTAATCTGTGAATTTGATCTAAAAATAATCACATTTAGATGTGAATATGGTATAATGATGCATTGGCGGCCATTTGGTTTTACGGAATTTGATGAAATTCAATCCCATCTTTTGTTTTAATAAGATGAGACTATATTTCAAGTTTCAAGTTAATTTGTGAATTTGTTACAGAGTTAGATTGTTCACAAGATATACAGTAATGAATGTTGTAAAATAATGCAATGGCGGCCATCTTGTTTTACGGAACTTATTAAAATTCAGTCTGATCCATTGTCTTAAAAGCAGAA
>JAVFBW010163513.1:0-11518 GCA_034783835.1 Mopalia ciliata
TCCTGTTTTTTGTCGTTATTCGTGATTCGCTGCTAACTTCTGGCCGCTTTTTTTTCCCCCCATACTCGACAGTGGCTATTGATCCTTGCAGAGCGGTGTGATGTAAATTAAATATACAAAACACGACTAGTTGAGGTTATTATCACAGTTAAGCTGAGTACAAATCAGTACCAAACATTAGACAATTGTGTCTCGTAATGACAACATCGATCTTCTCAATTTGACGTTTCGGGATATATAAAAAAAAAAAACGTCGACACAGGTCATTATTCCAGAAAAACAAAATAAAACTTCGGTCTGTATTTTACAGTGGTTTAATTTTGTGGAAGGAGAGAATTAAAAAAATAACTTAGCTGGGCTATGCATATCATGCACTATCCATTATCAACATCAATTTTATCTGTGCTGTATTTATGTTAATTGAAAGTATATCATTAATATGTATCAGTTTGCAATTATTTGCAAGTATAATACATGTATATGTGTGTTTTAATGGCTAACGTGATATATCATGCTGATAAAAATGTATAAATCTAAGATAAACAACAAAATATGAATGACGTTTTTTGAGTTTTTATGATGTATTATGCAATGATGTTAAATTGAACAATTGACTATAAGTGGTGGAAAAGAATAAACAATTTGAAAAAGAGTTAGCAAAATTGACATTTGATGAAATATATTGTTTTCAGTAAGTTTCAGAAAAATACAGTTTATTTTTTTTATGTACTACAGAAAGAGACGGTCCAGAATATGATGCGTCTGTTGAAAAATTCATAGTAGTTTCGAAGTAGAATGGCGAAATATAAAAATATCTGTTGCGGTTAGAGAATGCTTTAAATGTTGTTTGAATTTTATACAAATACTAATCTTTCGCTTTCTGGTAAACGATTTTATCTTCTTTTCAATAAAACTTTGCTCCAAGAGGAAAATAACAAAGAAATAGGCTTCGTCGAACAAAAAGGACAGTATTTAGTCAGCTATTAAAAATTCATTAGCTTTCTATCTGTCGATCGGACTAAATCCTCTGATAATCTGTCGATTGATTACATTGCGTTTTGAGGTCAATTAGGAAAACACAATCTAAAGTTGAGTTTCAAATCTCGTCACGACTGATGATTCCGACTTTCTTCGGACTTTCCCGAAGAGCGGATTAAGTCGTCACACTTGCATTGCTCATCCCTGAAGTTCAGCTGTGGCGGAATCGATTATAGGGTACTTTGACGTGAGTCAGTTGTGCCTCCTTTTCTTTATAGCTCCACGATAAACCCAACTTCAGCAGTTCAGCTTGACCGAGATGTTGTAAGAGAGAAAATTAGATTTACTATCAAATTTAATCACCATTATTCGCGACGTGATCAGATTAAATTTAATACCGATTCGGTCAACCGGCCCCTGGATCTGATTGTTCAAAATCAAGATTAGTCGTATATTTGAATTTAAATTACTTTTCAAGGATTAGAGACAAACACTGATTCAGTCAACAGCACGTGACGATATCTAATCCAAGATTTAATTTTATAGTGTTTTGCGCAGCGAGGACTTTGAAGTTGTATGATAACTCTTTGGATAACAGATAGCATAGTTAATTTGATAGTTTTGTACTTTCACAATTGCATTAAATTTGCTAAACGGTGCTACCGCTATGTGTGTGATTTATACACTGTACAACTCACCTGTATTCGTTTCATCGTAATGTGCAATTAATCTCAAATTGTACATTGAGAAAAAGATTATAGTCGTGCAAAATACTTATTGTAAAATCAACCAAAGGATAGACAATAACCATATCCGCTAAAACATTGCACTTAATTTGCGCAAAAGATGTCCGTTTCCAATTGAATTACCGGAATGTACTTTTGGTGAAATAACTGGCTTACGTGTTTATGAATGCATAGATCAGCAAGCTAAAACACCAGACCAAATGATAATTTTCACGGTTATGAACACATTGGGAAGTTTGCATCACACTCGTTTGTTTTGTTGCCGACTGGCCTTGGCCTACTCTGATGACACTATAACACACTGTAGGTCACTTATCCGCAAACTTGATTGTCTCTCGAAAACCTACCCACACTGACATACTGTGAGATTTGCTCTGGCTTTAAGAGTGATAGTATCGGATGTCCCCAACCCTAATTATTCTGTCTTAATCAGTTACAGCAGGACACAAGTTGTGAAGAAACAGAGTTAAATTAAAGCCATTCGCTATACAGTCTCTTTGCACGCTCGAAGACTAGGGCACGAGATAAGAAACTGAACCCAGAGCGGCTGGGACTGCTTTGGCCTGCGTTACTTCAACCTATAGTTGTTAGTCAGTTTTGAGACGCTTAGTAGCTAGGAGTCATTCGCTTAGTTTCTTAGGTCCGTGTAGCAGCGGAACAGTCAAAATGGCTCGGGAACTTCACAGTTTTCATCCAGTGGATTATGTCATTTTTGCTTTAATGCTTTTAATATCAGCAGCTATAGGGGTATATTATGGATGCACGGGAGGAAAGCAGAAAACGACTAAAGAGTTTCTCATGGCAAATCGCTCCATGCATTACATTCCAGTGTCACTTTCTTTGTTTGCAAGTTTTATGTCGGCTATCACAATTCTGGGGACCCCGTCGGAGATTTATAAGTATGGAACTCAATATTGGTGGATAGCCCTATCATATGTGGTCACGATGCCTGCTTCTGCTTACATTTACATACCAATATTCTACAATCTTAAAGTGACCAGCGCATACGAGGTGAGTGTCTGTGGATAGTTTACAGGTGGTTGTTATTAGTAAACATCTTCATGTTACATCATGCTTAAAAGAAATCAATCAAAAAGAATGATATCAATATTTTCGTTAGTTTTGGCCAACACTGCCTTACTTTAACAGAGAATTGTGGATGTTAAAACCCATCCGAGAAATGCGGGAATTGAATCAATTTCAGAGTTAGGCACCGAATCGCCTGCGGTAGGCAAAAAGACGACCACCTTCTTCAACTCCTGCCACCAGACCTTCTGTAGGAATACAATGATAAGCTTTTCATTCCTCGCTAAACAATTGTAAATCTAAATGTTGATCTTAAGTAGAGCCTAAAGGCATTGATATGGGGCTATTGTCTATGTGTCAAACCACTGGCGGATGTGCGATTGGGAGTTTGTTTAGTTTATTGAGAGTATAACATTGCTACGGTAGTTGATAAGAGTGAAGGGTTCTTTAAAATCAACCGATTATTACAGACTAGGTGCACAAATGACGTACCAGTAATGCTGAGTGAGGCCCTTTGGCTAAATACACTGATTGAATAATTTTTGTGTTATTGTGAAAATACCGTTAAATACACTGATTGTTTCGGTTAACAGTTGTAATTCTTTGTTCTAAATTCTCTCTTCATGACGCTCCTACCTTAACACCCATAACTGCCGATCGAGGTCAAATATACGCTATTCACATAACCGAATCGGTGTTTGGTGTTAAATACGATTTGAAATAGCAAGCGTTTTCACTAGAATTTTTTCGGTAGTTCTAGCCACCTTCAACCTCGCTGTCTGAGCTATCCGAATCAGAAGAAAGCGCACAAACGGAAATGTCCGACTCACTGTCGTACCCTCTTTCATCGATATACAAATTATCTGACGTTCACTTGATATTTTGACAGTAATGCCATCAAAAGGACATAGTTTTACGGGTACCCCGAAAACGAGGCTGTCTTGGAACAGGGGATTTCCAAAACCTGAATAGGTATACACTTCTGCTACAAAAACATAACAGTTAATAGGCTTTCAGTAATGCTTTGTTAAGAACTATTCCTCGCGCATTTAGTTTAAAAATGAGTAAATTGTACAATAGCCCCATAAAAAATAGAGACAATTAAGCTTAGTTGTTCAACCTTTGCCTTTTTTTTTTCTTTTTTTTTTTGCGGCAATTGTCTTTCCCACATTTAATTGTTATCATTCAATCTTCATTCTAGAACAAAGCGTTTGTTTCTCCATGTCGCTAAATAAATTGTGCAATCTTTTTTTTATCTGCCAAAACTTACAAGAGTATTGTATATTCTTCCATCATTCCCAAGTCTGATGTATTTGCTAACAAGACAAATATAGTTATTATTTTTATTTTATAGTTAAAATAATGAAACCTCAAGTGTTCCGTCTGCCCAACAATATATTATGTTTTAAAGCCTTTGTATTTAAAAAGATATGTTGCAAATATTCATTCCTTCAAATTACACCAGGTTTCTGTCTTTCGCAAATTTCTTCGTCTTTAATTCCTTGCAGCTTCTAGATTTTTATAATGCTTTCTTATATTATTTCTGTCTCTTTCTCGTTCCGTTACGTCTTAGACACAATGAACAGAAATCCGTTTTGTTCGATCCTAAGATAGCTCTATCTTAAGTGTAGTCATTGTATCTTGGATAACGCTATATCACTAAGTACCTTATATGTGATAACCGTGACATACGAGAAGCCCAGTGTCATCTCAATCCATTTGTGGTGTAATGTAAAGTCATTGTCATTCGTGTTACTACGTCAACGCTGGAGTAGATTTACTCCCCAGAGAAAGATCAATTTCTCTTTTTATCGTGTCCATAGTGTCTTAACTCTTATAATCACTTCCAATGCGCTATCCTTGAACATCTGCCCTCGCATTACCTTGGCTGTTCCTATGTACTATTCTAATACTGTACAGTAAACAAACAAGCTGTACTGAAGTTATCTGTTTTTGGGTTATGTTTGTCCTCATTAACTTAGCACACTCGCGTCCATCAATCAATCTTACTTCATACATCCTGGGAATTATGCTTGTAAAATCCAAAACAACTACAACTTCTGACGATTTATACAGTACGCACTTACTCTAATATGTGGTGATGATGGTGGTGGTAATAGGGCGAGGGTGGGGGTGTATAGGGGGTGGGGGCCACAGATGCAGTAACCCGTTTTACAAAAAAAATCCCATATTTATATATATTTTGAATGAATGAAGAGAAACATTTGCTTGCCTTCTCCGGAATTCGAACCTGGGAGATATACCGTAGTAATTAGAACCATTAGTGCTTAGTATTAAGACCACATAATTACAGGTCAAACTGTCCTGACCTCGATAAATCTTTTACTGGTATTCAACTGCTGGCTAGATTTAAAGTTATGTTGCATACACAATAATGACAAAATATGCCTTAACTTGTTTTCCAAAAACCATATTTGTATATATATTTTTTTAAAATGAAGAAGGGAAATTGGCTTGCCTCCTTAGAGACTCGAACCAGGGACATATTCCTAAAAATGCAATAAGTTAAACAATTAGAGTTGTTTAGGTTAGTCAGAGATACGCATAGGCCTACTAGTAGCGGTCTTGTTTATGTTGTATATGCGCGTCAACCTAGTATTCAACATGTTTATCCTGATTGGAAGATCTGTATGACCTTTGCCAAGGTCACGTATGAAGATTGCGGACTAAAAATATAAATAACACTTCTAAATGTCGTTCAAAACTTATAAATAACACTATACTATTCCTGGGACCTATTCCTGTAGGCAATGGAGGCTTTTCCACATGCTGTAGTCAGTGATAGGATTCTATAGCTATGGGCTATAGCTCTAATGTTGTCATTTTGTTTGCAAACGAGCTCAACAGGACAGAAAGATAACACAAATTCAGTTCCCAGCTGTCCATTCGGTCAAAATTTCAGTGCTCGTGCTCTTGGTCGACAGTCGATACCAAATTCTGTGGACACAGTGTCTATGCTAGTGTGACACTGATGACCACTGGGCTTCTGGTTAGGCTTATATTAATTACTGACCAGTACAGACACGTGAATCTCTATGGGGCCATTTTGCTCCAAGGAAAAGTACCAAAATCATTTCTTTTATAGTTCTTGCCACGGCGTATTTTCTGTATAAACCGGGCACGATCTACACTTTAATAACTGAAACTCATTTCAGAAATGGTGTATTAATTTGCAGGCAGTTAAGGCCCCAGGGTCTAAATCTAATGCTGAACGCTTTATACTATGGGCCTTTGCGTCATTTGATTAAAGCCGGAAGCGGGTTTGCCTCCACGTCTTACGTACAGCCCGCTTGGTCATAAACCTAGGACAATTTTAAATGTCGAAATGTAGTGATATCCACTCAGCTGTAGATCACTCCAATTCCCCTTTTAAAGATGCCAGTCACCCAAATCCAACAAACACATTATCAAGATACTAACATGCTAACCATTTTAAAATAAATAAAATTATTCAATTCTATGTTGACCTACATAACACATTTTCAATCGTTTATTGCACCTCTGGCTTTTTGTAAAGTAGAGCCCCTTCGTCACTTCCTGGTAAGACAGTAATGGTGCAGATTTATCCCACAGTTCCCAGTCTGTATTTAAAAGCTAGTCGGTACTTAATTGTTACAAAATGACTAAAAGTGTTTACCCTTCTCATCTGACATAGTCATAGGGACATATGCACATCACAATAATGGCAGGGACATAGTCACAACACGATAATCCAAACAAGACTGAAACCGAGCGATATAATTCAGTAACATTAACCATTTTCACAGCTATCTCCTTAACTTAATGGACACGGAATGTATCAAATTTAAATCATCCATACATTCTGAAAATAATCAATCTATAATCCCGCACTTTCTCGCGTTACTTAATTGTCATGTGCAGCCAGATAGTCAAAGTGTTATCTTTAACGTCGCGTGATGTTTCACCTAGAATAAATGATAATAAAGCCAATCGTGCACCTTGATGTAAATCTATGCTTTCAGCCTGTGTGGAGTACTCGCCAACTTTGACCTTAAATTAATAAAAAAAAAACATCTGCCATTTGCCCTGGAAAGTTGACAGTCCACATAGAATTCTAAAAATGATTTGGATGTACTATTGTTCACAGGATTAACTAATATGAGTAAAATACACAACTGAAATCGTTTTGTTTACTCCACTTACAATACCTTACAGTATTAGCGGACCCCAGTAATACTTGCCTAATACATGATATTGAACGAAACGTGGATGAATTACCCATGGACTGATGCTGATTCGATCATTTATTTTGGTTTCTAGGCCATTGCCAAGTATGCTTGTCATTTACGATAAAAACAATGTCACTGACATAAATAAAAATATCGGAAAACACAACTGTGTAACATATTGAGCGAGAACTCGTCATATTGAGCGAGAACTCGTCAGATTGTGGTCTTTCGGCAAATAAGTGTTGGAAGCCTGGAACACAGGAAAGTTTCTTGACATGTGTTCTGCGTTAAAACACTATATTGTTCCTAAGACTTGCATAATTCGTACTTGACTTCGCTTGTTTTCAAAACATCAACCAATATGATTATTTTCTCTCGAAGTCCCACAGATTGTAGCTTTCGGAACATAACATGTTGTATAACCTTGTATGTGACAAAGTTTGACAATTGAGCCAACTTTCAACAACAATAACAACAACTTAAGAACAACAACAGGGTCAGTAACTACAGGCGAGCCGTGTTCTCGGCAATACACAAATTCATGTCGACCATAGAAGAGTACTACTGAATCAACTTCCCTGGCGCCACAATGTCAAAACTGTTGATAGCAATAACTGTAGGAATTAAATGATAACTAAGAGTACAAGTTGTTTTCGTGCACATGAAATTCATTGCAAATAAGGTATGTTCTGTTAACGGTTGGACTCCAATGATGACCAGCATAAGACGAAGAATGCCTGTATGCGATATGAACGACGCAGTAAAGTTTGCTAATGGATGTCAGAAGGGTCCAGAGTTCACGCACACACAATTCAGATACAGGAGAAAACGGTAACAGAAAGGTGTCATGTGATCCACCGATTTAAGTTTTAGACAGACTCGATATGAACTTGAAACGTAGTACTTAAAAAAAGCTGGAGAGAGACCTGTTTCAGGACAAAAACATTCTATTTTGGTAATCCACTATATATATACGCTCGCTGCTAACAAAATATTTGTTTTGTAAACACAAGAATATTAACCGTTCTTCAGATTCCATAGGAGTCTGACGGTAATGGTTGTTGACAACAAGTCGCAATTATCACCGCTGTCATTAGGGTGACCATTGGCTTTACTATCATAGGTCAAATATCACGTGATGTTAAATATAACACAATGGCTTACTGCGTGTACATATCAGTGCGTGAAAAGGCTCATCGTGCACAATGCCATGCTGTGGCGGGTGTTTTAAATTCCCATCATGCCTTGGGTTATTCACTACGGAATAGTGAATTCATATTCGGAATATTCACTACGCCGATCTCTGTATTAGGGTGCACTATGGGGTAAGAATCATTTATTCTAGGTAAACCATAAAGTGACGTTAAATAGAACAAGTTGGCTGGCTGTTTGTACATGACAAGTATCGCGAGAAAATGCGTGAAAGGTCAATCGTGCACCCAACTCAATCTGTCGCAGCGCCCATGTGTTCCCGCCTTCAAATTGTCCTGTCGCGTTACTGTCTCTTGTTAGAGACATTGGTGGGCTTCAAACATGCTTTGAGTTGGTACGTAGTCATATATGAGACCATGTCGAAACAACCTCGGGCATTTCCATACGGCAAATAATCTCTAATGGAGTGCTTCATTTCAGGGGAGGTAACTGGCATTGAGTTATCCATGTGTTTAATGTGTACGTCTGGAGGCTATTCTTGGGTTGATATGATGACGTCGTTGGAGTTACATTATTAATAAAACACTGCCGACAAAATGTGAATTATTTGCAACAAGTCATACATAAATAAAGGAGCAGTGCTTTGTTTGAAAGTGATTTGTTTCTTTGTAATACAAATCGGCGGAGCACTTTGGTTGATTTCCACTTGAGCCTGTAGGCTATTTAATAATAAATCAACCCGCTGGCCAAGATTAAAAAAATATTAATTTCCAAAAAGGTGCAATGGTATTCTCGCGAGAGTTTATATAGTGGACGAGACTCCCGTTCGCAATGCCAGACCAGCGCGCATTATTTTCCGCCAACATTTGGGGCGAGGTTTGCCACATATCATCCAATACAAAAGTGCAAAGGTGCAAAACATGATGGGCCAGTTGTATCTTAGCGTCAATGTCTCGACGTAAGAAGTAGAATAGATTATATTTTGGAACGAAAAAGGTGGAGTGGATTGGCGACAAGTCAAGGGGACCTATGTCAAGCTAATATTTTAAGTACACCTGTATCAATGCATCTCCTACTTGTTTATGGCTTTAATAAATTTAACCTATTTTAAAACGGTACTGGTCATAATAAACGTTGCTCACGTGACAAAAAAGTTATGTAGTTTGCAGAAACTCACACCGTTAAGCTTTTTTGGCAGTGTTCCATATTTGGTCAGAGGCATGCATCAAGGACATGCTTATAAGTCTAAAATATTTTGAACATAAATTGAATTAATTGAAATAGACGTCAATTAAATGCTTACTAAAATGTTGAACTGTATTAGCGTTTTATTTTCAAGATCAATGAAGGTATTACCTGGATTTTTAGTCTTACCTTACTGGGTCCGTAGTACACACAAATGTATGGAACATTTGTTTAATATTATATAAGAAAATACGAGAATAGTTTCTGTCGACCAAATCTTCATTGTTACATTGATATACAGATATAGTGTCGCCTCTCCTAGAAGTTTTTTGATTTTAGAATTTGTTCAGTTAACCTTGCCCCGTAAAAGGTGCATTCTCACAGTAGGGTCTCCCACTCTCTTCAACATCGCTATTAATGATTTACCGTCTGTCATTCATTCCAATGTTAACTGTTCTTTATTTGCCGACGATGTAGCACTTTGGTGCAACAGCAGTTGTTGCATCAGGATATATACTGGACACTCTTAAGAATATGGCACCATGGAGTAAACAGTGGGGTTTTACGTTCTCTACATCTAAAACTGAAGCTGTCATACTCACACGGAAACGCCTAGAAACCCCCAATAAAGCTGTGTTTAGGTAAGGCTGCTATTAAACTGTCGATATCATTTAAGTTTTTGGGTCTTATTTTTGATAAGAAACTTACCTGGTGTGATCCCATATTTTTTACTGTATCAAAATGTCAAAAAGCCCTAAACTTAAAGAGGTCATGCAGTGTCCGGCAAATCATGGGGAACGGATATTGTGTTTATGCGCATGTTGTGTAGAGCTTTAATACGCTCTCTGTTACACTATGGATGTGAATGAAGCCTACGATTCCGCTTGTCATTCTTTAAAGGCAAAGTTAAACTCAATGTTCCGCTTTGTGTTTATGTGTAGGCACCTTACGCACGACTCCCCTCCACATCCTCCAGGTAATGGGTGGAGAATGGTCACTGTACATAAGACGTAGATTCCGTTCTTTCAACTTTGCTTTAAAGCTAAAATCATCAAGAGAGAACTCAGCAATACATGTTTTTAATCACACTGTGCCTGATAGTGTGTATGACACTACAACTACCCATTCTCTGCCGTTTGTAAGGCCTACTGTCGGTTTCCTCCATGGCTTTTCAAATTACCTGTTATATCTTTAATCTTGTCTGAAAGATTTAAAGAGTCAGATTTACCATGTGTAATTAAGTGGTGCACACAGGAACATATTGTCACTGCTTACTCAAATGACCTCCAAATATTCACTGATGCTTCCAAATATGGGGAGACGGGCAGAACGTCTGACCATTTGTCCGTGTTCACGGCGGAACTTAGCCAATATTATTGTCCTAGCAGTTTAGTTTAGATTTTAAACCAACGCGTGTTGTTATTTTCCCATATTCCTTGTCTACTCTTCAAAACTTTATCTTTGTTTTCTGTGCATAAATGTCCGCCGATTGTGTATGACATTTTGCATCTCTGTAATTCGTTGCTCTGTCAAAACATATGTATAATGTTCGAATGGATTCCCAGTCAAGTGGGTATAAGAGGTAACGAGTGGGCAGATACCCTGGCAAAACAAGCTCTATCATTTACAAATATCTCAATTAACCTTGAATTGTCTGTCTCTGAAGTGGCCAACTGCGTTAGACCTTATTTTGTAAAGCTATGACAAAAAGACTAGGATATATTAGTAAAAGGCCGGTTTTACTATAATTCTAACCTGTCAGTACGTGTAACCCAGTCTGTGTTGGGGTTTCGCTGTTGTGAAACTTTATTTTTTCGGCTCCAGTCTGGTCACATTCCTGTGAATTCTTACCTTTGCAGATTCAAAATACATTCAACAGGTTTATGCGATGTGTGTCATGTTGATGACAGTGTCTCCCATTTTATTTTTGACTGTCAGAGGTTTAACAATGCCAGTTGTGTATTTTATAGTGAGCTCAGAAAAGTTAATATATTTAATGCGTCATTGGAGACTATATTTCTCAATTCGGAAAGGAACAGAAACAAAGTGTTTCAGACTGTGGAAAAATAAGATGCCACAGATTCAACTGATGTTGCTGTAAAAATATGTCAACCTGATGTTGGGTCAACTGGACTGTCCATTTATTTATTTGATTTTTTCTCCTATGTCTCGTATGTTATTAGCTTTTTTGTTTGTGGAATGGGGTTGATTTTGTTTTCT
>JAVFBW010163524.1:0-11517 GCA_034783835.1 Mopalia ciliata
ATACGGCTAGGTGCAGTGAACAATCCATCGTCTATAAGCGAAATACCCTTGAGTACGACGTTAAACCCCAATCAAACAAACATTCCTACGGTGCAGTAATCGGTCACATACTATGATAATAATATTACATTTGCACACTCTCAAGCCCCGCGAGGGAGCGGGTTGGCCAGTCCTGCAGAATACTCCCTCGGCTTACTCGGTCCATCATAAGAGGCCAGAAAAGAGTAGTTTTCTGTTGCCCTGGGGTTCTCAGAGCTAAAGGGAAACAGGAAGCTGATCTGTTTGTACGTTTTATTTTTGTCTCCGTCGTCATATAAGCAAAATACCCTTGAGTATGACGTTAAACACCAATCAATCAAACAAACAAACAAACATATTTGAAAAGCACATACATTTGATATTCACAGTAATTATACCGCGAGCCTCTGTTTCTCAGTCGGTTACAGCGTCCGGGTTCGAATCCAAGTAAAGGCCAGCAAACTTGTATTTCTCTACATTAAAGAATATGTATCTTCCTAAATATATTATGAAAATAACGTGGATAAGGACGATAAGTCTGCTAAAACTAATTGATATCGTCATCCTGTAGTGAGTCTATTGGCACACGGGTCACGATCAACCATCATCCCACAAAGATCAAGTTAGACAGCTGTGAAATGAATTGTTTACCATAGACCTTTCTGTTGCATACGGATGGCGTCTTGAACGTGCATCGGCGGACCGTTTGAGACATGGTAAATACTACAAGTAGACATATCACTACTGTGTTACAGTCGTCTAATTTATTAGAGGACATAATCTGTAATTGAAGCATGGGCAAAGTTCCACATGGCTTTATAATGTATTTTCTACCACTACTTCATGTCATCTAGATTTAAGTGAAAATGTAAATAGGAAAACAAAATTGAACGGATAACGGATCGAAGTTAAAATAAACGCAGCTTCGTCAGGGTTACTTTCTGACTCCAAGAACAACATTTCTGAGACCAAAATTTAACATTTTAACTAAATGTCGGCAACATTATAAACTCTTTGAACATTTTAAATTTTATATATACATAATTAAAGTCAAAGAGGAAACTATCGAGACAACCAAATTATACTTCAAAACATGAACGTTTTGTTCCATGAAGGTAAGTCAGTTTGAAAAAGAATTGCTCATTTTGATCCAGATTCGGGTTATGTCGTATGAATTTAAACAAACAATCATGGTTATAAAACCATAAAATTAATTTAACTCAGATTATTAAAAAACCACTTCCATGATAACGAAGATGTGAGCCTCCCTAGCCGTTCTCTATAATTTAACAAATCAAGCGGATCAAAACAATGTCGATAAGAATTATGTATTTGGTTAATTTCACACTTTGATGATTCAGATCTAGTTGTTCTGCGAATTCCTGTCTTCTTATTGATTGCTTGGTGTTTTTCGTGGTATTTAATGTTATGTCACTAATATGACGATATTCCTGTAATAATTGGCAGAACCATAAAATGTTAAATGTTTTGATATTTCACATTTTCACATCTCAAAATAAACTTCTAACGCCTTGTGACAAAGATTGAAATAATATTTCAATATATATATATTTCAATCTGCTTTCATCAAAATTTACTAAAGGAAATCTTCTATAACGCCATAATACACGTACAGTAGAAGTTCAACGTAATGTCGGTTATCAAGATAATCATATTCACAGACGGCGACAGCTTGTACTGTCAGGCAAACTGACATTTGTTATACCCCAATCAAACAAACATACCAATCTATTTTTCTTAGACTGATAGGAAAATGGAAAGCGTTAGGTTGTGCGAATGATATGTACAACGAAGGATTGTTTGTTTGATCGTGTTTGAAGTCGTAGCCAAGGGTTACTCACACATATTATGACAGATTGTCCATTTCGCAGTGTTTGTTGAATACATACGGTGGAAAACGGGAATGCAAATTCGAAATAGCCAGTTCCACAGTTCCACAAATTGTCACCAATAGTTAGTAACGTTTCATTAATGGCTCTACATTTATTTAAAGTGTGTCTCCTCCAAACAATATGAAGTATAGTAGTAGTATAGTGGTGTATACAATAGTATACAGTATATGTTCGCCAAACAAGATGAACACATTATGATCAAATGACACCGCTTCAGCAAAAACAATTGTGTTTAACGTCAGATACTCGAGGAGGATTATACAAACTAAATATTGATTGATTAAAAAGCAGACGTCTTAAAAAAAACTATATTCATAACAACGGAAGCGAAACAGTTTCAGGTTTATTTGTTTAATACGATCAATGTCAAGATTGCGTGATACGTCTGTCCATAATCATCAATATTTTATGACCTGATCCTCCTAAGATCGATTCCACAAAGCAACACGATTACGCTATTTATTGGCCGACAAAAACTTCACAAATTTGAATGCCGTACAAGAATTAATTACGCCCTGATTTTGCGGACCATCAATCTCGCCTTCATATCTTATAGATGGTAATACAGAGGACAAAAATAGGACAATGTTGAAATCAACAATTGAGCTAAAAGGAACCGTGATGGCTATAGGGGAACTAGTTTTGCACAAATTCAATCTGTTTGTCAAGTGGTTGTTCTGTGAGTCATTATTTCTTGTTGGAGGTGAAGAGCGTGTCTGCCATCACTTATTTGGCCGGTATGCCGCCATATGAGTGACAAACCAAACAAACTCTGAACCTTATTATTCACAGATTATTCTAGCAGTCTTTCTTGATTCCCTGTGTTTGGGTTATAGCTATCTTCGGAACAGGTTTCACAAACAGGTTAGACAACATTTCTAAAAGGTGTTAAGGGGAAATGTCCATTTCAAATTTGACCTCTGTTGCCATTTGTTGTATGTATTGAGTAGGCACTGAGTAAATGAATAAGAATCGCACAGTATTGGTGGACAGTATTGAGCGTAAAAGAATCGAACAATAACAATGTACTAAAGTTTTTTGCGCTAACCATTCGGCCACACTAATAATTTTCTAACCCAAACAAGGTACTATATCTGCTAATTCCTTGGCGCCATTACTCTAACATTTATACATGATCATGAGCTCGCGTTTTCGGGATTACTGTTTAGACGCTTACAGACATTGAAGTTAGTGCATGGATTGAAAACTCTGGTAGATCTTAATTCTGCATGAATTTTGCTCACTTTTGAATTTACCTCTGTTTTCCCGTGCTGGTGGGTATGTTTGACAAGACTCGCACACATAAGTGACAAGACCCTTGATTTTAGACCAGAGTTCAGTGTTTTCCACCTATAATTCAGAAGATATCCGTCTGCATTGTATAGACTCAAACGTCAGCTTAACGAAGAAAAAGTTATTTTCTTAATCGGGTTAAAATCACAAGATCTTACTTATTTAAATAAATTTACTTACACAAGATTTGTTTGTTTGTTTGTTTGATTTGTGTTTAACGTCGTACTCAATGGTATTTCACTTATATGACGACGGACACAAGTACAGAACATCACAAACAAATCTGCTTCCCATGGCAACAGTCAACAGAAAGCAACCTCTTTTCTCGCCTCTTACGATCGACCGAGGAAGCCGAGGGAGTATTCTGCAGGGCAATAGCCCACCCGCTCCCTCACGGGGCACTTACACAAGATAATTTTTCTGGTGCTGAATTTTACCTAGATTTAAACTTTTATCCGTGGCATCATCTTCATCATTCTAGTGATAGATATGTACAAACATAACGTTTTTTTTAACTTTACCACCCCATTGTCAACACTCAAGATATTGGCCGGAATGTGTACGCACGAGCGATCTACCTCTCGCTTGACTTGTAAGGGAATTCACTTTTTGTCTTGCCTGTCTATCTAATTGAATTACTTGTCTGACAACGGTGCTGCTGATCTTGTTAAAAAGGTTTCCTTAAATCGACATGGTTTAACGGCAAAATTTGATTTGTAAGTGTGAAACTTAAAATTGAAAATATTTTCAATCTGAGACTTCGGGATTTCCTTTTATAATGAAGTATTTTCATTTGTTCAGTCAGTGTCTCTGTCAAGTTGAGCTGGCCAATCAATCTTGGATAATTATGGGCAAAATGATGCATCTAATACCTAACGTTCTTCCTTAAATTTTTACACCGTTTCCAAAACCTCTGAACATTTGAATATATCGTGTTTACTTTGATCAATGTGAAACCCATTAAACTTCAAATAAGTCTAAATGAAGCAAAACCTTTTAACCGTTATTGGCCATCAAAGACCTTCAGTCCAATTTCAAGGTTCAAATATTTCTCAAAGAGTGGTCCAAAAACTCCGTTTCACAAAATAAAATATAGGAAAAGATCGACAGTTTTATGCAGCGAAAAAGCACACCATTCATAGTGAATGACGTGTTATTACACGCACAAAATGTGTATTGTTCCTCCGATGCTAAGGTTACCATTGTTGACCTCACGGACGTTATCCATCGGCCTCATTTCAATAAGAGAACCTCTGGTCAGGACAGTTTGTTTGGAGCGTAAAAATGCTGTCTTTACTAAAACTTGGTGGATTGATTGATTGATAGATTGGTTGATTAAGGAATAACCATGCAGTATTTGGTGATTTGTCGCCGTTAATGCTAGGTTTTACGGTCGCAAATTGAGTTTTACCGGCGACGCGTCAACGGAGCCCGTAAAACGTTATATGTAAACGTTTGTTTACATATAGTTCCGGTATTAGTCTATAACTATACTTCACACTCAACATTTATCAATATTTTCTTGAAACTTAATACAAAAGATAATATTATTATTATTAGAGGTAAATGCGTTGTCAAAGACATCATGACACACAGCATCTCAAACGAGCACAAGCATGCAGTTTGTGCGAGCATACATCGAGGATAAAGCATGTTATCTTGTTTTCCTTGTCACGTGATCTTATGAGACACGAGCAATTGAGCCCACATTAGCACAGTAGAGTGACATCTCCGGACAACAAGTTCTTACAGTAAATTATCCGTTGATTTGCAATGTCACGACTGTCAAACATTCAAGGTGAACGTGCCATTGGCATGCTGAATACAGGAACGTCAGTCACTGAGGTTACCAGAATTATGGGATGTAGTCGACGGACTATCCATGATTTTCGGACACGTCTCCAGCAAATTGGCACCCCAGCAGACCGACTTCGTTCGGGTAGACCACGTGTCCACCAGGAATGAATTGTTTAGAGGTCGTGTGACTGCCCAAACCATACGTAATCGCCTGCGCAGTACTCGTCTCCATGCATGCCTGCTATATGACCAATTTTAACCCTTTTACACCGACGTCAACCGCTTCTCTGGGAACAACGACATTTGAGATGGCCTCTCCGTGATTGGAATAGTGTCGTTTTTAGTATCGAATCCAGATTCACTTTGCACTTTTCTGATGGAAGAGTTTGAGTTTGGAAGAGACGCGGTGAACGACATGCCCAGTGTTGTGTGTCGGAAGTGGACCGTTAGTGTTATGGGATCGATAGTGTTATGTTTTGGGGTGCCTTTAATGGTCCTGCCCGTTTCAGACTGATGGTCGTTCCAGGAAACCTAACTGCTGCAGGATACAGAGATCAAGTGCTCATCTCAGAGCTTTTGCCATCCATGGCACAGGTCTGACATTCCAACACGATAATTCCAGACCTCATAGGCTAATTTAACGCGGAATTTTTTTAGGAATGCTGGCATCAATGTCATGGCTCCCGACCTCAATCCCATAGAACATGTATGGGATATGTTGGAAAGAAGACTCCACAGAATTTACAGGAAATTGGTGCCATGTTGGTTCAATTATGGCGACGCGTCCCCCAAGCTGTGTTCAGACGCATCATTCAATCCATGAGACGTTGCGTCGCAGTTGTGAAGCTCATGGAGGGCATACGCGCTATTGACATGCTTTCATCAAGTTATAACTTACCATTTTTACTCCCTTGCATTTCAGTAGCATTTCTGGTTGAACTGGTTACATTCTGAACATGATTTTTATTGACATTCAAGAAAATAGTTATTCACTCAAAGTGAAGGTGAAACTCCGAATATATTGCCTAATAATAATTTGATAATCATCTCATGGTGAAAACAATGGTTACAAAATACAGATATCATTTATATATTATTGTAGTAGAAAATGGATCTGTGATCAAACTGTGATGTTTTGTGTTTCGAGAAGTGAAACAGAACAGAATACCGATTAATTTGCAAATGTAAAACAACCGCGGTAATACAGGAATTTATCAATTTGAAATTGTCTCGCTCAATGAAACATTTTGTATTTGCATTTTGTATTTGCTTCACAAGAATCAACTTAAAATATTATAATACTTTAATTATTTTTGGAGGACTTGTTTGTATGTGTGATTGCGACTCCTTTACGGTAGAATCTATGTTCGATGAAATGTATTCCTATTCTCTTGCCATACTCGGTAGCCGCACGTTACTTTCTATCATTGACAAACTACTAATTTAAATAACCACAGGGGTTTTAACGTTGATAGCATATCCAACATTAAAGGTTTTTCCTATATTCAAATCAAAATTTTCTCGAAGACATTCAACGAAAACTGTCGTGTTCTAATAAAGGTGAAGGTACATTAGCATTTGTTTCCAAATCAAATGTTTTAAATGCTGTTTTTGCTGGGTAGATTGTGATTGATGAATAGGTTAATAACATCAAGATTTAGTTACTGAATTCTATCAGTCTGTCCTTGACATTATTCTTTCCAAAATTAAACCATTGCGTGCTTTTCCTAGTCAGCTTATGGTTGTCTACGGATATCGAAATTTAAGACATTCTGCAAAAAATGACATCAGCCAGAGAACTACACATGTTTTCAAAAATATAAAATATCAGCTGATCAACAAAATACATGTAGGGCCTAAAATTAAATTTAATTAAAATAAGAACGTTTGTTTGATCGATGGGGTTAACGCTGTATATGTACTTATGGTTATTCACTCACATGAAGGCGTGCCAGCCAAATGAGTGAAGGAAACCACACCCGATGCCACTGGCAGCACACAAAAACACCAAGGGATAAATATAGGACACTCACATGATATTACGGACATGTAAAACAAATAGTAAAAGCGCAACACTAAAATTAATTAAATATTCAAACTCGAAATCCATGAAACGCTGAAAAACAGGTATCACACTCTGATCATAAAATAACCTTGATAAGTCTGCAAATAATACATATAGTATTATCGATTTTTAAATGTTTTTGAAAACTACTGTAGACGATTTTCTTAAAATGGCAGCTGATAAACTGTTGGTCAGGTTGATACAGAGATGCCCTTCCTTGTATATTAACAAGCTTCTCCATTACGGAGAGTAGGTAGGTGTCTCGATGTCTGTCTCTCGCCAGTTCCATCTGATATTATATCCCCACTTAAAGCAGTAAGGAGCCGCTCGTCTGTCTACATTGTGCAGGAGAGTCCTTGTGAATCTATCGGCTGCCTCTCAGCTGAGATCTGGTTTGAAGCACAAGCCAATTAGGGATACAACGACGATCAGGCTAAGTGATGTGGACGAATTTCACCAGATAAGTGTAAGCCTTTTATAATCAGGAAATTGAGTTTTTATCAATACCACACAAGGGTATCAAATCCGCATACGATTCCCAGATTACACAGAGGGATGGATAAACATTGTGACAGAATATACTTGTTAGTGTCACCATGTCTGTAATGCCACAATGATGTCCTGTATGGCAGTCTACATTGACATTTGCTACAAATGGAATTTTACACCGCTCTTTAACTCCTATCACGATGTGTCGTTCAACTTGGTGACAAAGAAATAGGTCTAGCCTCGAGAAGAATACCAAACCGAAGAAGATCAAAACAAATAGGAAATACTAAATCGACTTTGTGTTTCCTCTTCCACAAAATGTCAAAGTAAACCTCCATCCAGCCTCCTCCGTGCTATGTGTCTGTTTGAACTGGACTTCAGTAATATTTATATTAATGCACGGACCCTCGATGATTAATCTCTGATAGCACAAACTCAGTTTGTATAATTTTTGGTTAATTGACCTTTACGTTTAGAGGTCATTAGTTTATCTGTCGGAATGCAAATATTCCTTCAATATATTATACACGTTATTTGCTGTCTTGTCATCTTTATCCATTGCAGCAGTAGGAAATAAATGTTATACAAGGATATAGTGGACTCCATTTTTTATATTATGTTTTTATTGAGGCATAACGAGTTACTTGAGTTTTAGTCTTTGGTCATATGACCGGTCAGCTCATTGGATGAACGAAACAATCCTCCTGTCTGGCAATCAACAATTAACAGACAACCACAATACAGAAGAAAAAACACCACAGACTAATCAGATTTATGATGATTCTTAGCTTCTCCAGAGAGAACCAAGACTACAAAAGGTATTGATTTTGCTAACAAGCTGTTATCTTTCCAACGCAAATCTGCTGATGCAGAGGATTGAAAGAAACAGTGAAACAAATTATAAAACAGTGTCTGACAATCTGTCTTATTGCTTGCAGCTGATGTAAGACCGCCATTATTGACTTTGGTTCTGTCCCTCTCGAATATAGTTCTTATTAAAAATGGTGTGTTGTCTTATTATATTTGGTTTGGTCCTGGAAATTTGGTTTTGGTGGAGTATTTGGTATTGATGTTAAGTATTGAGTGGAGGATTCTGGTCAGTTTAATATTTTAGCCTAAATAGATCACATTTAGGTGTATTTATCACCATTTGATGGACCGGTGATTGGGCTGTTGTTTACATTCTTAGCCAGCTTGACAACGTATATCACACTGCAACCTCCGTAACTCAAAATTTCTACAGTCATCCCATGTCAAGATTTTAACTCGAAAGTCTAAAAGGACCGATTAAGGTATGTCACAGGCGGTTTCGCTCCACGAAAGTTTGGGAGGGAGCTGCGGGACCATACGTTAACATTACGGCTTATGGCAAATTTATGGTGGTCTTGAGCCAGCTGTTTCTGTCAAGGTGGCTTCTCTGGGTTAATGTATCAGTTCATTTTAACAAGTCGATGACAGCAACACGTTTGATGGCTTCTGTTATGTCCTGTGTTGATGGGTCGGGTGTTTTCTGCCCAATTTGTGACATGTTCGTGAAATCGAAGTTCCCATGTACACAATAACCTGACCTGAAGCACCACGTTGTAAAGATAACATTAAAGTCACTATTGACGGATAGTCTTTAAATGACCTGCAGGCGATATAGGAGGGTGAATATGTAGTACCGCAAAGAGGGTTTCCACTTTTCAGCATAACAAAATTTGCATTATTTACACTTCACTATGCCATATAATTGCTGTGAAAAAACAGTGAACACGAACATCGTCTTTTTTTTACCAGGATAATTCAGCCTCTGAAGATTACATCGCGATAAGCCTTCATACAAGGGCTTTCCGTTCATATGTTTGTTGGTTTAATCCGAAGGAAAGCTTCAAATCTATCTCGGAGATTTGCTCTTGTGTACAGTAGCATCCTTCCTAACCTATTTTCGAAGACACTCAGTATAACTTGATTACTTAATGTAAATTGTCGATCGTTGATTATATTAAATACAGGATTATATGATAGTGAAATTACATCACGATGAATGGATGCCCGGATTCTGCTTTAAGCAGATTTTGAATAACAATTTCCTTCTCGTGTCCTGGCTTTGACATATATGTGTCAACTTTTCCTTTAAATCTTTTAGCTGAATATTGAATAAATTAACAAAGTGACAGTTTGACATAACCCCATTCTACGAAGTGAGAAGAAATTAGACAAACAAAAACGGCTTAGTCTTTTCTTTTGTCTTCATTTATTTACAATTTGGCCGTTTTTATTTTGCCATAATTTATTTTTTTTCCCCATTTTTTAAACGTATTTTGAGTACACATTGCATAAGGAATCCTACTCAGCTATGTAATTTTTCACTTTATTTGTGTAGTATGTACGTGTATGTATGTATGTATGTATGTATGTTTGTATGTATGTATGTATGTATGTGTGTATGTATGTATGTATGTGTGTGTGTATGGTGTTATTGAAAATAGACGGCACATTTATTTTTCCTAATTTTAGGATTGTCAGCCCGCTATTGTAATGTTGAAAGTTCCGATAATCACACCCAGATTGTGTCGGGGCCAAGATACAGGAGCAGTTTAACCCCAGGCAAGGAGCATTGTGAAGTGGACAATCTCTCAGCATATGAGTCAAATACCCTTGAGTACGACACTAAACCACAATCAAAGAAACTTACATCCTGTTTTCAGAGCACAACTATTGTCAAAAACTCTCAAGGCTGTTGAGGTATAACTCATGGATGAAATTATGGATCTAATAGTCATGTTTATTGATAATTGCAACCGCAACTCAATACAAAAGGAAAATTGCAAAGTTCAGGGACACCAAGTTCAAACTTTGTTGACTAAAAAATTAAAGGCTGAAAAATGCAACCATAGGTTTATATAAAAAACCTAATCAGTAAGATTGAACCGAACGAACACTTGCCATAGATTTGATGAAAAATATTTCTACAAACAGCTTATTCCCGAAAGATAAAGGCTTGAGGTATAGGATTGGGCAACCAGTGAACACTTTAGATCATCCAAATGTGGCAAAATATAATTCCAAATGATTTGCAGTTGTTTCCAACAGGTTGGCTGCTCTGTGTTAATATATCAGCGTTAACACTCGTACATTACAGTTGACAAATTACATTTTGACAAATCGATTACAGCAACAAGTTTGATGGTTTCTGTTAAACCCTGCTTCGGTAGGTAAACGTGTTCGATATTTCCCCACGTTATATGACATTTTCTTAAAATTTGAAATTTCCCATGTAATCCATTACCTTACCCGAAGCACCAAGCTGTAAAGATAACAACATTAAAGTTAATATTAACAGATAGCTTTTTATATGATTTACACACCGTATAGGAGAATAAATCTTTAATACCACTTTCCCTTTCTACGAGAACCATATTTGCATTATTCACACTTCACTTTGCAATATTCATTCCCTTATTTTATCAACTATTAATTCACGAAGCATAAAACATGACCGTTTTCCTCTGATTTTCAAAGACACATACGGTTTATTTGTATCAGTTTGCGTTGAAACAGTGGATTTAATTAATGTTTGACTGGTATTTGTGTCAACAGCAGAAGGGTATTTATCACCAGTTGGTCAGATAAGAGAGGTCTGCGTAGCAACAGACACAGAATCTTTCTTCGTGGCGCTGGCGTAGGACTCGGTTGAACTTTGAACATCCGAGGCAGAGGCAAGGCGCCTTGCCTAGATATAGTTAACGTTTTTATCACATTTAATTACTTGAATTCTCTTTTCTTTAATGAAGAAAACACAGGCTTTGGAGGAGGCTTGGTGCATTCGAAGCCTTCATGGTCTTCCTCATAGCAGCAAAAGCAATCCACATCACCTCTACACTGGTTCTTTCCGTGTCCGAACTTCTGACACTGGAAGCACCTTGTTGGGTTAGGGATGAAGGTATCTACCCTCATCCT
>JAVFBW010163535.1:0-11517 GCA_034783835.1 Mopalia ciliata
TGAAATACCCTTGAGTACGACGTTAAACACCAATCAAACAAACAAACAAACAACCCTCCAAAACATATCAGCTGTTTAGAATAGGACTTCTAATTATTTGTCTTTGCATAAAATCTCCTAATTGAGATGGAAGTGTTTTCTTTGGCCAATTGAATTACCCATTAGCTGGCTTAATTCTCATAAAATACGTCCCTGTGAGGGAGCGGGTGGGCCATGGCCCTGCAGAATACTCCCTCGGATTCGATCGTAAGAGGCGAGAAAAGAGGTTGCTTTATGTTGCCCTGGTGTTCGCAGAGCCAAAGGGTAACAGGAATCAGATTTGTTTGTGATGTTCTGTATTTGTGTCCGTCGTCATATGAGTGAAATACCCTTGAATACGACATTAAACACCAATCAAACAAAACAAACAAAACATAAAAAAAGGTTTGGAACAACGCATGGATTAACAGCAGTTATCTTGAAAACTACATTTTCTGCCATTTTATCTTGGGTGTATAAGCAGTTCTGTTTGAATACAGATTTTCTTTTCCTTTCACCAGGTGATTATGCTTCAGCAGACAGTAGTAGTTTGAAGAAACATGTGAGAACTCACACTGGAGAGAGGCCTTTCAAGTAAGTTTCCAATTGTTCGGAATAAAACTAAAATGTTCAACTGCCTCAATATTAAAAGTAGTGCATCAATTCATCATCTCCTTTCTCTCCAATCTTTCTTCAATATTTCTTATTTATTAAATTTGGAATCAGTTTGCATTAGCAATATAAAAGTTTTCAAAGGCTCCAAAAAAGTTTTGCTTCTGTTCCCACTGTACTCACCCCAAATTTTAATAGTGACTTAATTTTTTACTTGTAGCTGCAATTAATAGAACTCATTAAATGCAAACAAATTGCATTTACACAGAGCAAGTGCTGAAATAGAAATAAAAAGGATTTTTCACATTTTTTAGCTCGCCTGTACGAAGTAAGAAGAGCTCATGTCATAGCCCTGGCGTCAGCGTAGGTGCCAGGGTCTGCGTCAGCAGTGGTGTCTGCCATGTAAAGGCTTCAATAATGAAATGTACTGAGGGAATTTTTCTAAAATTTTATATTGTTTGCCTGACCGTAAAAGAAGACATGATTAAAAATTATATGGAATTCTCTGGATATTAATTATGCTAATTAGGTGATATTGTTTTTTACAAAATGGCGGACAATTTGCGTTAAGCACTATATATCCAAATTGTGCCCAAAGTACCACAACAACAGGTTAACCTGTCCCAAGAATGGAGCACGCCACAAGTTTTTTGCCAATAAAACCAAAAACATGTTTAATGCTGGCTTCCTGAAATAAAACTGCTACACTCTGATCTATGCCGAGAAGCATTGAAAACATTTTGGTGACGTCTCAAACAAATATGCGGCATTCTTTTTATAAAAGATATCGATGCGCAACATAAATCGTTGCGCATGCGTATGAACTTTATCTGCCATTAGCTCAAACATTCAACCGTGGTGCTAAATGGACTGTGCACATGCAGACAAGAAGCCGGAGGAAGAATAAGTACCTCTGGAACAAAAATCCGACCACAAACGGCCAATAAACAGGGTTTTAGAGCAAAAAACTGCCCAGACATAAACAGGAGGCAGAATAAGTAGTTCTCAAGAAAAGAAATTAATTCGACCAGAAACGTCGATAAACAGGGTTTTCGAGCAACCAAGGTAACCGGCGTAAATAAGGTATTATGTGTTTCAGTGTTGCCTTTGATAGTCAGATTAATGAACTGTACGGAGGACCACTTTAGTATTTGTTTTGAAACCGCATTTAAATAGATCATATCAATCACTGTGCACAAGGAACATCCATGTCGCTGCCTTTCTGTTCGGTGATGCCGTGGTTAACCCAAACGGTTAAGAGATATTACAAAAGTCAACCGAGTTGGTAGATCTGTTAGGCACAACACGCGTAATAATGTTCCTTACACGTACAGTTATATTTAGAGATTCAACTAGGGGACTCGGAAACATAAATAAATACATATTAAGATATGAGTTTCTGAGGCCGTGTTGAAAGTTATGTCGGAGGTTGATATAACAACGAATAACATTAATAACACGCCGTAAAGAGAATGTCGATTGGCTCCACTATGTTGATCAATGGATACACTTCATTATGGCCATACCATTGAGATGAAATGCAAGCCTTGGCAGTGAGACATACCAGACCAGTAGATTGTCCAATACAGACAGTAAACTAATGAACGGAGAGGCAATCTCGTAAAAAGCACCCCGCGGTTGCCGGGGCCACAACATGTTACTCGCTCATATACCTGATGATCGACAGGTGGACTCGATTCCGTGAACGGTACATCGAAGCAAGTTCAGTTTAGGCAGCGCAATCGCTACCACTGAGCCACGGCTGCGGGCCTCAAAACATATTCATCTATATGATTTGATGAAAAGCCTTGGTATTATGATCAGCTTCATGATCATAGTACTGTTGATTCCTATCCAAATTCTTCAATATCTGGCTGTTATACTTAATTCAGTTCATATGACTTTTAGGTTACCAGGCAATAAAGCCTTAAGAATCTAAGAGGCGTTTATAAATCTCTATAGCAGATGTGACAAAGTCAAAAGTCAGTCACCTCTCGATTAAAACTTGTCCCCGGCAAAACCTTCATACCACCCTACTATCAACAATGGAAGGGAAATAATCCACTTGTTGGACAAAAATTAGCAACAAAAAAACCCATGTTATTTCCCCTGATTCAAATAAAAAGAGAAAGCTATATCAATTTTGACTTCAGCCCGATCAACCGCAGTTTCTATCCATATACGAGATGCAGGGGTCGTATATGTTAAGTGCTGCTTTCCTAGGGGTGGAAGATGGTTATTGCATTATCCCTTACTTAATATGGAGAATTATGATGCCCTTGAACTTACTACAGATAATTTTAAACGATCCATGCGTTATATTAGGTTTATATTGGTGGACTGATAATGTAGCAATCTCTCTTAATGCTATCAAACCGGAATAAATTCCCTACCCCGCAAAATTCGTTGCTGACACCAGAAACCTTACCTACGGCTTGGGGAGGACCCTTGTCAAATTTCAACTGGTCATTATTTGTTTGAGTCTTTGCACCCGATTATTATGGAATTATTTTGAAGTTTCGGCAGCGTTTTCCTAAACGCTGAAGTCATTTATAAGGGAAAGTATGCTGTCCATGTACGTATGTATATTGATAACAACAAAGCTGTGTATTACATAAATAAACTGGGTGGTAAAAAGTGAACCTGTTTCAACCCTTTTTACAAACACCAGTCCGGGTTTCGAGCGGACCATTCTTGTGGGATGGTTTTAATACACCTTATTGACACGTGGTTACATGATATTGATCAAGGTAGCCTTGTTGGGTCTGTCTTTCTAGATCTCACAAAAGATTTTGACCTCGTCAACATTGATGTGCTTTTATCAAAGCTCTAACTGTAAGGTTGTACTAAAGAGTCCATTTTTTTCAAATCTTACTTGAAAGGTCGAAACCAATGAGCCAGTATTGGGGGTAAACTATCCAATAGGGGGTGACGTAAGAGTTGGTGTTCCTCAGGGCTCCACACTGGGGCCAATCTTATTCATTTCATACATCAACGATTTGCCCCTCAATCTGTCATCTTCGACTGTCATTTTTGCTGACGACACTACACTTTTTACTGCTTATAAGAGACAATATTGGAAATCTAAGCGAGTGGTGTATGACAAAGAAAATGTGCCCAAATGTCGGCAAAACTAAATGCATGTCTGTAACAACACGACAAAGGCGTATTCATATCGGTGATGCAAATGTAAATGTCGCCCTGAATGGTCAGACCATTGAAAGTGTAAATTGTCAAAGACTATTAGGGGTATCCTTAAATAAAAACCTCAATTTGTCTGACCATATCCAAAGTATAGAAAAGACAGTAAGTGCTAAATTATCCCTCTTGGCACGCATCAAACGTTTACTGTCTCTTCAATGAAAGAAAATATTTTATTGTTGTTTTATCCTACCACACTTTAATTACTGCTCTATTGTTTGGAGCAACACTGACGTTGGCCACCTAGAAGCACTTGAAAGGCTTGAAAAACGCGCAATGTGCCTTATATTAGACACAGACTATAACATGTCATCTAGAAATATGTACACGAAACTAAATTGGTTGCCTCTTGTTTTCAAATTCCAACTAAACCGTCTGATATGTGTGTACAAATGCGTTAAAAGTGAAGCACCCTCCCACCTTTGTGACCAATTTAAACCGTATGTACCACTCATTACGGTCATCTAACAAAGCTCTTCCAACAGTTCCACGATGTAGAACAGATATGTGTAAACAATCTTATAGAGTAAAAGGAGCAGAAGATTTTAATAAATTACCTCTGTGTATTGTAAATAGTAAGTTTGAAAGTTTTTAAAAAAAGAGTGTA
Organism: Mopalia ciliata; assembly: GCA_034783835.1. NCBI lineage: Eukaryota > Metazoa > Mollusca > Polyplacophora > Chitonida > Mopaliidae > Mopalia > Mopalia ciliata. The sequence continues at coordinate 4,439 of JAVFBW010163535.1, forward strand.
AAAAATATTTGTTTATCTGAAAATTCATAAGAGTCTTAAACCCAATGTACGTTTACAACGTCAAAATTAAGTGGAATAAATTTGTCTTCTTTAAATGAGTGATTTTGCTATTCCTAATGACAATCATTTAGGTTATTTAATTATTATATTTATGTTTACAATCATTCATATTTATATTACATATAATCATTAAATATAGTTTAACAAAGCATCTACATGTTCACAAATTTATTTGTATACATTATATACTCACCATAAACAAACTTAATCTATCTGCAAAACATTATTATTTGTACATAGGTCATTGCAAATATTTTAAATATTTTAAATTCGTTTATATACTAGGCATCAAGTTTCTTTTCTTTTTTTTTTTTTTCTTTAATTTTTAATTTTTATATTTTTATATTTTATCTATTTTTTTTAATTTTATTTATTTATATATTTATATATATATATAAATATATATATATTTAATCAAAATAAATGTTTTTACGTTTTACCATCATTTAAAAAAACAAAAAAGAGGGTTGCTGAAGGGGGTAACATTACTTTATTCAATGTAAATTTTTATGGCAATTTCTATGTATTGTATATATCTTTTTATATGTATTTATTACTCGCTTTATATCTCGACCTGCACGAAAAGAGACGCATGCCTATTGTAGTTTACTGAGTTTAAAAATAAAGATAATATATCTATCTATCTAACTAAGTAGATATGGCTTTAGTGTTTGGAAATAAGAGTTGGCTAAGCACGATTTATCTCCCTTCCTCCATGAACTTTGCTGCGGACAACAGTCGAGGACTGAACCAGAGTTTTAAAGAATGGAAGTTAAACCCTGAAATTTTCCCCATTATTTGTAAACATCTACGTCATACGGAAAATAGTATTGCTGCTTTTCGGTTGAATTATCTGATTCAAAAACACATTTCTTCAGTGTGAAGCCTGATCCAGACGCACATTCACGGTTGTGATGTATTGTCACACATTAGGTAAATAATATTGTCTGTTTTTTAAGTGAGGTCGGCCGAGTTCTACAGAAGTAATAGCAGGATGGAGTACGCAATCATGGTTGTCCCAATGTCACCAACTCAGATATGGCTCTCAAGGTTAATGCTGATAGAGCAACCACTTACACTATCACGGGGGCAGAATATGCTTGTACATCCAGTCCAACGAAACAAATTGCTTCCCTTGATACTTTCTCGCGTTATTTGTCATGTACAGGCAGTCAGCCAACCTGTTATCTCTAATGTCGCGTGGTGTATTGCCTAGACAAATGATGATAAATCCAGTACTGCACCTTAATGCCAAAAGTGTCTTGTATTTCTTTCATCCTGTATTCCTGTAAAAACACAGGCCTTTCGGGTCGTGCAGTTGCTATCTTGCAAACCTCCGACGCTTGTCGAACTTTTGTCGTAGAAGGGAAACCGATTCCACATGCCAGTGGTGGGAAGTGCAATAGCTTTCCTAGCTTCTTTCTTTGATATAAATTTAAGCTATAGCGCAATGAACACTGCGCACTCTGCCTTGACAACTGCACAAGGAAGGCTTCTAGAAAGACAGTAAGTCGCTACCACCGGCCATATTCAAACGCAGATTAATGATTGACTTTCACGGTAGCGTGACGTCATGTAATCCAGACTCTTCTTTTTTATATTGGGAAATTATTTTTGATATTATTATTTGATATTGAGCTCAAATGTAATAAAGCTCCTGGTTTTGGCAACATCTCTGCAGAACATGTAAAGTTTGGTAGCCCTGTGTATATATGTTTTATGGACGCTCTAGTAAAGCATTTGCTCGTGTCAATGTATGGACAATACTGAAAATACTCACGATAGGAAAAGTTCCTATGTTCATTGTATATCTTTTCATTTGGCGTAGCTCCCAGTTGTTCTATGTTAAGTGGGGTGAAGTTGTTTCCGACCCCTTTCCAGTTACCAATAGGGTCCGACAAGGTGGAATACTATCTCCCATTCTATTTAATGTGTATCTGCATGATTTAGATTTAGCCCCGATAGATTCTAAAGTAGGCTGTAATGTATCTGGTCAATTTTTGCACAGCCTAATCTGTTCAGCAAGTTGTATGTTTATTATTAATTGTGTAGCTTCTTTTGGTAAAATTAAACGCAAGTCTGTCCTTCATCACTTAAACAGTGGTTTAAAATACCACTTATATTTTAATTAGAGGGAAACTTTGGTGCCAAAAGTGTTTTTCTTAACCGAAATTGTCAAAGTCTCATTCAAGAAAGGTGGCCAAATTTGGCATCGACAAAATTTTAAAGTGTATTAAAATATTAACAGATAAATGAATCCAGTGGAAACGTTGGAAGGTTATTAAACGTGTTACATGTCGTTAAGCATGATGGGCTGGTTCTGCTTGATATTTAGGAATCAAATACAATGTACACCCAATATTATTCCACGCTTAAACGGATAACGGAGATCAGAAAGCCCAATTTAGAGCTGGACTTGATATGGACTATTGTGATATCTGATACTGAACTAATTATTTCTAACTCCATTGCAGCAATAAATACACGACTTTAATCAATTTTCTGATAATTTGAGGGAAAACAAATTTGTACAAACCTACGACGCACCTGGGATTGGTATAGATAGATAAATAAGAAACATCGCTTCATTTTAATCAGCAATATAAAACAGCCGTACATTATCCCATTCTATCGAGTTACAGAGATTGCACAATTAATAGAGAAACTCATAAAGGTAGGTTTCATATTCACTGATGAAATACGAATGAAAGGTCGCTCTAAAATCTATAATAATCCCAAACATTGTCAGTATAAGCTGAATGAGAGACAAAATTGTCCATATAAACAATCATACTTCTCCACATGAAAAACTGTCTCGCACAGTTTGTAGGCCTAATCTTCGCGTCATCGCATTTTTGCGCGCTATAGCATCTTTGCTTCTTCGCATCTTTGGGTTATTGCATCTTCGCGTTTTCCCATCTTCGTGTCTCCGCGTTTTCACACCTTCGCGTTCTCGTTCCTTCGCGTGATCGCACCACTGCATCCTTGTCATCGTATCTTCGCGTGGCCGTCCCACACCTTCGTATCGTCGTGGTTAAAAAAATCCTTCAAAAGAGAGTTTTATTTAACCAGCACATTGAGCAAACATCAAACATTTCTGAAAATTATTCTATTTTGTCAGATACCGGTACAAGTGGCTTTTTGTGACAGGGAAATTGATGAAGAGATTGTGACGTAAATATTTAACTACACATTGTTCAATGTAAATTGATACTTTTCAGACAGAAATATACATCCAGTACCGTACAAGAAATGACTGGAAAATGCTTTAAGCACGTTGTCAATATATTTGCCTCTGTGCGTTTACTCCAGTGCCAATGTCTTGACGGAATCTATAAGCGTACAGATTGGTAATGGGAGTTTCAAAACAGAACTATGTAGTGGACAATTTACGCACCGTCAAACGTAAATAAGGCAGTTGTTGGTCTTAATGTCAATATCATTGAGACTGTTTAAGGTCCCGAAAGAACGTCAAGTGACGTTACATCAAAGGTGGCTTTATTAAGGACTGGATACCAAATTAGCAAGAAGCGACAGTCCTGTTTCAAGGTCAAGCTATTTATATAACCATGTTATGGCTGCGAGAAGCACTGGGAAGCGAGGCTGCCTGATCACAGGCACGTTGGTAGTGTTTTCGATTACTATGGCTATAATGCGGAATCGCGGACATTCTCCATTTTAGCTGAATCCTGTTTTTTGTCGATCTCCTGCCAAAATCAATCTTAAATAAATGCGGTCTATTTTTTCACAGGTGGAGAGGATTGAAAACAGTAACAAGGCTTAGTTTAGCATTCCTGTTATGTGTATAAATACTAATATTATTAAGAAGCCAACATGCCTCCTTTAGACAAGATAAGCCGAAAGTTTCAAATTTTCATAATGAGGAAACAGCACGTTATGTATACGTAGGCCTATTTGTTTGTTTGTTTGTTTGTTTGATTTGGGTTTAACACCGTGCTTAAGGTTATTTCACTCGTATGACGGCGTTCCAACCCAATGGACAAAGGAAACTACCTTCGACACCACTACCAACAAACAAATATAAGACAGAAAAAAACACGACCACCACTGGAACAGGACAAAAAAATTACAAACATATGGACACCATGTTGCCCCTGGACTCTGAGAGCATCCGGGCAACAGGAGTCATAACAAGTCCCAACCCCCTGCGTGTATTTATTGATTATAAAAACATGAAAGGTTGACGTTAAGTGCAATGTCGTTTGACGAAAAAATTTCCGTTAATTTTTGCCCACGACTGAGCAGAGGTTCCTTCATGGAATATGAAAAAGAGGAAAGTTAGACATATATGACACAGGCATAGCGAATGGGGAAAGCCATTTAGATCCCCATAACGATCCAATATAGCCTTTCATTCTGTAAGATTGAGATGGCAATTCCTTTACGTTCTATTTTTAGCTTCATTTACTTGATCTCGAACCGTCTTCTTGTCTATTTTTAGCCCAATGTGACGTGTGAGCACTCAAGCCCGAAGTGAATCCTTCTTGGATCGACAAAAACAGGCCAAACTAATCAATACTTGGCGATACGTCAGTCGAAGACTAACCAATTTATATTCGCCTACGCAAAATGTCTCCGTTTGTTTTCATGTGGTAAGGCTAGGGTTTTCAGTGTTACCATCGTGATTCTCAAGTCGGTTTCTATGGCGTTCTATTGATTTTCTGTATTTCCACCTAAAAGAGCATATTGGAAAACCGTTCGTTGATCAAATTTCCTTGGTCCATGGTCTGTCTTTTCAATCACCCATTGGACAATCCGTTAGGCAGCCTCGTTTTGAATTTAGATATTAAGCTTCTGATATAAACATTTACAGTCTGGTCGGATGACATTATTGAAGGCGAATTACGACGAAACATCGCAGGATGGGTTGCGTGCAAAAACGGTTGAACGCCGGTACTGTCAGCCATCCCATTAACTTATTTACTAGTAAATTATAAGACCACCATACGTACGCGGATCGCGTGGTAGTAAACAGGCCTCTCTAACTAGCATAAAACTATCACAATGACTGGTTGGTTAATTAGTGAAAGCGCATATGATGATTATTATCACAGTTTTTAATCAGTATCAATTATAGCCATCGAGGTTGATCAAAAAAACAAACTTTAGGATAGGCCTGCTGTTGTACGAACAAGCTGTAGATTCTCCAGTCTGACTGGTTTCAAACCCACGTAGCACGCTTTTAATCTACCTAGTTGAAAATTTTATCGTGTTTGAATTGCCTTTAGAAACGGTAACAAATATTTTGTCATCTGAAGAGAAAACTCCAAACACAAGCACACAAGTCTTCTTTTGCGATACCACTTCGACAGATTGCACAGAAGGCCTATTTATTCCGATGGACTCGATTTTGAGTTTAATTGTCACGATATTGTTCATCACACACACTGCTGTACAAATCCAATTGACATCAGCCTTAAAAGTTGACAGAAGTTTCTCAAGGTGAAGCGGTTATCAATCATTTCTGTAGTAAATATTAATCAAGTACTGTTGAGAAATAAAACTACGTAAGTAATTAGCAGAATTTAGGGATCCGTGTATGAAGCTCCCACAGGTTCTATAAATAACTATCCCAGCTTAAATCCGGGTAATTACGTCTAAAAGTGATGATATTAAAAGATTCATTGGCTCCCGGCACACGGCTAAATCCTGTAAAATTGTAAATGCCTGATCAATGAACTAAAAGGGATCATTAAAGGTCTATACCAAATCTTGTTACGGCATTCTGGAATGCACTCTAACAAGCTATATAAACCTTCAAATATATTTTCATCAAACTTCGCCAACAGCCGCGTTTAAAGCAATATATCCAAATATTTGGCCCTACGACACAAAATAAAATTCTCATCTGATGAAGCCAGTACATCGACATGTCACTGGTTGTTATAGTTTTTACGCCTCTGAGAGGCGGTCAGCCGGGGCCCATGATTCTAGAAGGCCCACAAGCCTTCACTAGGACGGCTTGGATGAAGTAGTTGGATTGATGATCATTATTTGGAGAAATGGAGGAAGAGGGCCTGGTTTCCTTTTGCCCTGGGGCCCATAATTCTTTTGATGGCCTTGGTCAAAGATTTATGGACATGGTCCGTTTGATGATTTCAATATTATGGGGTTTACATCCAGTCTGTTGTACAAAGGCGATACCACTGCATGTGAGGAGAGAAAGGCTGCGTTTCAGAGGAAGCACATATTTTTATTTAAGATGAAATATGTGTGTTAATATATTCGGTTAGTTATTTAAGTGTTTTAAATACTACTAAAAAAGCATACACATTGCCAAATAAACATATATCTGTATTTATCACACTGCTAAAGAGATGTATTATTATTAATATCAGCCAATCATAGCATGTTCCACTCTCAGGGACAAGTTTTTAAAGAGATCTTTATCTTGAGTTGTAGCGGCCCTGAATAACATTACGAGAGAGAGTTATAACAATTCATATGGTATAGAAAATAAGTAACAACTATATGCAAATATACCCTGGTATAGTATAGGTTAAATGAGTGTTCAAAGACATTTAAATTTAGGCATAAGTGTTATAACTGAAGATAATTACACAACTTCATCCGTTCTTTGATACAGATTTGAGTTTCGCCTTAAAGATCGAGGTTTGTTCCTTTTGTATTATACGATACAATAAGTCTTTGTGAGAGAGAAAAAAAGATTTACATGATTTCAAATACATCTGGACCCAAAAGAGTCAAGAATTCAGCGATTTAAAAAATCATCCAATTGGTATACGTGTACGCTTGTATTTAATACCTTACAATCCAAAACAAAATCCTTTTCAAATATCCAAATTGATTTAGCACTATCTAGTCAGATCATTGGCCAAAGATTAATGCAAGAGTCAAATATAGATTAAATTAAATTAAAATGGAGGCTCGGACTAAATCTTTTGGCCATAGCACAATCTAAAAATTTGCTGGTGCATTTGGTCATTGAACTGCAAATCATCAAAATTTTAAGCATTTCGGGTGTCGGGTGACCAGAG
>JAVFBW010163546.1:0-11516 GCA_034783835.1 Mopalia ciliata
TATTTTACCCATAATGCATCAGTCGATTCTGAAATTCAAACTGCGCAAAACTAACAAAATCTACCATTTCTTGCGCAATGAGTCATATGGCTCTATGAAAGTCCACCAAAAGTCACAATGCCATTGGGACAGGGAAATGGCTGGTTTCATACTTCTACTTGATAGACTTCTGCTAATATATATCCAAAAGTTTTAAAACATACCTCTAATTATGTAGGCCATGCTGGAAAACTTTATAAAATATAGTACATAAATCACACTGATATAGGGAAGTCAAGACGAAGTACATGTAATTAAAACCAAAGAATCATCTCCTTTTCTAGATAAACTCTTTCATCTCATGTTTTTACCTAGGTACATATAACCCACAGAAGGCAACAACAATATCCAAAGTATTGTTTGTTTGTTTGATGTTATACTTGGGGACAGTTGGGGGGGTTCACTTATTATAAATGGTGGTGGACTGTCCATTTCACACTGTTCCTGTCATAATTATGGTGTAAAAATGTGAGAAAACCTTGCAAAAACCACTCCCCGATTGACGTTGCGTCATATACGTGAGGTCGACAAATAGACTGGAATTCTGGAAAACGTGAACGGTACATCAAAGCAAGATTAGAAGGCTGATCTGCCAACCTCTAAACCATGACCGCGGGCATTTACAGGTTTTTTTTTGTTTTAAATCAGAGGCTATGTTAACTGATGGAACTGCAGAAGTAGATGTCCACTGCTGACAAGTGCACATAAATTATGGGCTTGGCCAGAAATCAAAAGTATGGCTTCCAAAATGGTCATTTTGCTTCACTTTTGATGTAACCAGGTGTCATTTTTTTTACAGTTTCCCTATCTGCTGCATGCTAAAGTTTGTCAAAACAGGATGTCCAGATGAGGCAATTCAGAGTGTCCAAAGGACAGGATGACACCCCTCTGTCTAAGCCTTAACATGAAATACTATTCCAACACCCAAAACTTGTACTTTGATTGAAATGAGTTTTGGTCTAGTACATACAAAAATTTGGGTACCTTTCATTATTAACCATCCACCTACGTGCCACAAGTCTGATAAAAGTGATCACTGATGGTCATGGCAATTGCATACAATGAACATTCTTTCACATTTGCTTATTGTCTTTTTCATGTGTTGAACAATGATCAATTACAACAAACTATGCATGGTTTTGGGGGAAATCTGGGAAGGAAATGGAGATATATTTCACTTAGAAAAGAAAATTGGTAGGGCAGGAGTTTGGTTGCCCAGCCTGGTGGGGCCCAAACCCCAATGAATGGGTTGAAAATGGGCCTGTATTAGGCCCTGAAATGGTGTAATGCGGACCTACACAAAATCATCTCTAAACTAACTCTAAATACTTCAACAATACAGACACCAGATGATCAGAGACATGAAAAGAAGTCATCGGACATAATAATTAATTTACTTGAGATAATTTATAAACAGTAAAAGAATGCCTCCTAGTTTAATTATATAATATTGATTTATTGGTCTTCTTATTAAAAGTATTTTTTTGTTGATATTTTATTGATTATTTTCATCTTGCGTGAGGTATGTAGGGTAAAATTGCTGGTTTTTAGCAAAATATATCCTTTGTACAATGTCTGCAATATAAATCAAATTCACAGATAATAAAGTTTATCGGGGTCATTATGAACAAATGTTCTTTATTTTTCTGACTGGACGGAATAGGACTCTGCCCAGTAAATAAAATTCCCAAGTCTTTTATGAATAACAAACTGCATTAAAACTGATGTGATGAGTTTTTTATATGTTTGTTAGTTGCTAGCATCATACTTAAGGTTATTTCACTCATATGCCTGTATGTCAGGAATCAGGATACTTGCCACATTACACCACAAAAGTTTGTCTTTGTATACTATATGGGATAATATACTTTTTTAAAAGAAATTGAATAAGCTTACCTAAAATGACTCAATATTTGATCAAATTAAACACAATGTCAGACTGCATCAACATTATAACATAAGCTACAGAACATACAACAGTCTCATTTCATCACATATTCTGTTTACAAAATCATTAAGGTAAACATAATGTAGGATTGAATGATTGTTTTTTTTACGCCTTGCTTTTAAAGGGTATTTGCAAAACTGTAAAATGTGTTCAAAAGTGTTTTGATAATGTTTGAAAGTTAATCTCACTTTAAAGTGCTTGGTACAAGACCACCATGTAAGGAACTAAAAATTTGAGTTTCCTTTCAGACAAACTTGACAAAATCTTCATTAGTTATACTGTTTGCATAATCATTAAGGTAAACATAATGTAGGATTGAATGATTGTTTTTTTTACGCCTTGCTTTCAAAGGGTATTTACAAAACTGTAAAATGTGAAGTGTTTTGATAGTGTTTGAAAGTTAACTCACACAAAACTTGACAAAATCTTCATTAATTTTTGACCAAAAGGAAAAACTTAGTAGCATTTTTCACTGGTGAATTTCCAGCATAAGTTATAATAAACTGTCAAATTTGCTTCTTCACATCAGATAAACATTCTTCTTTTAATCAATAGTTAAAATATCTGGGGAATCAAAAGGAAAATAAAAATTGAGTGACTTTTTCCATGCTAAATACTTATAGTGGGTCGGCATGCTTTTTGATTAATATTTTCCAATATTTCCAAATCTGATGTAAATCTTATTCGAATTTAGAACATTATATTAATTACTTAAAGTTTGTTGGTGTAAACATAGCAGCCCTGAAAATGAGACAATTCAACATGAAATGTTATTAAATGTAATTTAACAGGTAAAATTTGTTGTAGGGTTATATAGTACTATGATGTACTTTTAAACGTCATGATACAAAAGGCTGTCCAATGAAGATGTTGAACAAAGTTGTGTCAGAATTCTTATAGAAGTGAATTTACTCCTCATATGAAAACGTTTTTCTCGAGGGTCATTCATGCCTAGTGATGGTAGGGCAATGGACCACGACCTCAGTCAGCCCGGGCTAGAGGCCGCTCGAGTCAGGCGGACATGTAAACCATACAACACGGCCCATAAACTCCCATCCGAACAACACAGCAACACCACCTCTCAAAATTATCTGTCAAAAACGGCTACTTACCCAACAAACGGTAGGTTTCTACTGAGTCCATATACAAGTTTAATGTACCATCGGTAACAAAGAAGCACTGGGACCATGCAACGATCCATATTACCGTGAAAGATGTCCGCATTATTTCGGCTCTTCCGACCGATGAGAACCCTCCAAATTCTAAACCACAAATGTCTGCAGCAAGCACTCGTTTGTTTTCCTTTAGGCTCTACTCTCTAACAAAAATGTTTCAAAGGTTTGTGTGACCTCATAATTACAAATATCTTATCTTAGCAAACTGTAAGCTTAATAATATAAATTGTAGGATTTATTTATGTTTTAGAAATAATCATAGTCTGACAAAGAAATTCATAAAAAGTGTTACATTTTGAGAACTTTTTTTAGAGAGTATATGTTAAAAATGGCCGATTGACTGGAAGAAAAGAAGTTTATTTTGTTGTTGTTTTTACGCTTGTCTTTATCGATTTAGATAAAAGCAACAACATAATCTAACAAAGAAAGATTCGTTTAATAGAGAAGGTAATAGACATGTATTCTTCAAAAAGATGAAAATGTGTAAATTGCGTTTCAGTGTTGTACTTCATTTGACTGTTCTGCATATTCAAAAAGGTCCAGTTCTCGTCATTTTCAAGACTGAATTCGAGACTTGCTACCTTTTTTATACGCCCGATGAAAATCGGTCGTATTATGATATGATCAGCGTCCGTCCGTCCGTCTGTCCGGAGCTTACTGATCCGTCTGTCTGTCTGGCCTGGTCAGATGGCTCCTATCTCCAATCTGTTTCCGGATCAGAACTCGAAAACTACTAAGCAAATCTTAATGAAACTTGGTAGGCACATTAACCATTACCTTTAGTTGTGCCTTTTGCTATTAGGGATTCATTGTTTTAAAAATCTGTCCGTCTGTCTGTCCATTCGTCGCGATGGCTCCAATCCGTTTCCGGAGCAGAACTGGAAAACTATAAGGCCAGTCTTTATGAAACTTGGTATACACATTAACCATTAACTGTAGTTGTTCCTTTTGGTATTACGGAATCATCATTTTAAAAAATCAGTCCGTTTGTCTGTCTGGCCTGGAGCCTACATTTAATTCCTCAAACCAAAAGGGCCGTCACTCAAATTCAGATATTTACTTCAAACTTGGCTTTTTCTGTTAATACCGAAGATGTGCCTGTATTTCACTAAGTATCGCAACAAATATGGCCAACATTGCATATGGCACCAAAAGGGTGATACAAAATGGTTCTTTGAAAAAAAAAAAAAAAGTTCTCAAACAAAAATAGGAAAAGGAGATTTGACGTGGATGATGAGCCTATATTTTCAAAAAAAGCCTGTAGTGGTGGACCTGCTTGTTTTTTGTTGATTTGTCAACCACATTTACTCTTTGGTTTGATTTTTTCATAGAATATTGTTTGTTTGATTGGATTTAAAGGTTAAAATCAAGGATATTTGGCTATTTGATATTTATTACTCTGCCTTACTTAATACAATAGAAACAAAATCAAACGTTAAGAAAAGAGTGTGCAATGTTTAATACTGGTATGTGCTAAAACACAACAAGTTGTCTTTATGTTATTACCTTCCTTCCCTTAGCCCAGAATACACCCATGAACCCCCCATTAGTAATGCAGTCATTGGTATTGAAATATACTTCTAATTTTCACAACCAACACTCTTTGATATATTTTGTTGAGGCATAAACACACAGTTTTCAAAATAAATCCCCCTTACAAAATTTATTTAGAACCAGGTTTGACTTAACTGAAAAGGTAGGTCTTAAAATGGGATTAAATCACAAATGTTTGTGATTGATTTGATGTAAAGTGATATAGGGAGCCTTATTCAACAAATTATTTTCAAACATTGAAGCCAATTAAATCAATATATTGTCATTCTCAATTTGGAGAGTGAACACTCAGCCTTACTATTTTACATCCACTGTCCTCTTATTGCAAGGTACAAAAGGTTATTGGACATTGAATCAACATGAATGTATGAAAAAAGATATGACACTTAACTTCAAATGTATTCAGTTAACACACAAGGCTTATAGTCATTTCTTACTTTTAATTTATCAAAAAAGATTAGACGTGATTACCTTATAAAGATAAATTTGAGATGTATTCCCTACATAACATAGGTTTAAAGTTTTATTTATGGCATATTGCCCATACATGTATACCTTATAACTTCTAGCAGTTGGGACAAAGAAATAGGCTTTACCATAGGGGGTCTTACATGTTATTTCTGTGGCCTGTCCCAAAATTAGTGTGTCCCAACTTATAGAAGTTATAGGGTAATCAAACAATAATGAATAACAAAATGTACTGGAACAGATTGAAACTGACATATAATAAAAGCGTAATTCCCAATTAGAACAAAGCATATTCAATCCCCTAGTTTTGATTAGCACCAGATAAGACAAGAAGCGCAATACTTGTAGACCGTTCAACAACGACATAGTACTGTACAGGCCTGTGCTATAATCTTTTCTGGCAGAACCTTAAAAACGGTCCTCTAAAATTTTGTCAGATAACCTAACATTTGCATTTTCCCCTGGTATGCAAATTTTTTAAATACAAAAATGTGCTATTTTGAAAAATTGATAAAAAATACAATGTTCATTGATAATCGGATGACAAAAATTGTCAAAATCAGTGGAAATTGGAAATTTAGATAAGGACTGCACATAATTTGGGAAACCTTATAATTGGTCCATCTACATTAAGTTTGCATAACCATGGGGAAACCCTGTTCTGTCCATTCTCCCCAACAGCACAGGCCTGCTGTATATAATTACATGCACACATTTAATACATACGGCTATGTTTCCATATCTTTATTACAACATAGCAGTTCATGAAATGTAAACAGATATAACTTATCTCTCCCAATTTTAAGGAATTTTGAATTTGAATATTTCCCAAATAAACATGTACAATAAATAATAATGGGAACAAACCCCATCCATATAACCACTTATTTACATACTAGTATGTACAACACATTGAAATCTTGTTGAGCAAAGATTCAAAACTATGGAGTAGAAAGAGTTAGACTCTGGAGTGGATTTCACAAAGCAGGTTTGGCCTAAATGAATGTTTACACATCAACAATAATAATTAAATGGAATCTTCACAGAAACTGATATCACATCATGTTAAACATAACTTCATTGTCATTATTGTCTAGGATTCCTGTTATCACACCTCTGTGTTAACTTTAAACATGTAACCATATGGTCAAATCAAAACAATTGTTCAATCTATAGTCCAATTTGATTGTTTTATCATTAGAAGCTGGGACACAAAAAATGAACTGACGGAGCTGAATGCATATTGCATTTGTATCTCCATTTATGTAATTTTTCGCATTTCAGGCCTTCCATCAATAACTTTCACAGACACAACCATGATTTAGTTTCCAAACAACAGACATGATTCTATGTAATCGATATTCAGATTTAGGACGGTTTGTGAACAAGATAATTCACCTTCTCTATACATCTTTACTGTGTGACAATCTCAATAAAGACAGAGCATACAATCTCAATAAAGACAGAGCATACAATCTCAATAAAGACAGAGCATACAATCTCAATAAAGACAGAGTTGCATCACCATTAGAGGACTACACATCAGCTTAAAGAAAAGGGATTTTAGGAACAGTTTGTGCACAGGTATTCAGTCACACAGGATTCCTATAGCAGTAAGAACATAAAATATTAAACATTCCCCAAGCTTATCAAATGTAATCACAGTTCTGTCAGCTTGGTGAAGCATGGTAACCCTCATGCCTTGGTCCCTGTAATCTCCCCCAATCTCCACTATATTTCACCCAGTATCCTCCCCCAATATCCACTAGAATTCAGAGTCCTTGTGTTAATACATCAGCCATGAGTGTGAGAGATTATTAACCAACTGATCACAAAGTAAAATAGGAATACTGGATAAATAGCAAGGGCTTTTCTGTTTGATGGCTGACTCTCTGATAAAAATGCTGTCGAGGCTGTAGAATAAAATTAAAATGTTTAATTGCATTACTATTTGTTTCTTCTTGTTTTTTTTTTCAATTGGGGTAAATCACTATTCTCAATGTTATTTCATCCCTCATATGGCGGGGAGCCAGCCCACTAGGTGAAGGAAGCCACCCTTGACATCACTGGCAACAAACAAAGACAGGATATTCACAGGAGGCTATACAAAGATATCCCATCAGGAAGCTCCATCCTAACTCTCCGTTATTGGCCTATTGCAATACTGAAGTTATTATGTAAAATCTACTGAAGTTATTAAATAAAATCTAAATAATCGTGTCAAGGTAAAGGAAACAACTCTGTAGTCCATCAAAACTCTTATAGCTTTCTCATTTGTTAATTAAATTAAGATAAGAGTTTGCATATAATTTTACTTAGGCGACAAACTGATGGATACAGGCTTGAAAGAAACTAGCATGAGGACCTGACTGTTTATAAGTTACATGTTTAGAGAAAGAATCTGATAAAAGTTGTATATTACCAAATGTTGACCAGGCAAATCCTATGATGACTGCTATGAAGCGGATGGCAAAGAGACCCGTAGTTTGCTCAGCAGCAATCAGGACAATACGACAGATGACCAGGGAGATTGTTAGCGGGAAAACACAGTATCCCAACACACAAACAGACTGGAAAATTGAGCTGAAAACAACAAATAAAAATTAATCTCCAATTACTGATATTTATAAGCACATGTATACGTGAAGTTTCATTTAATAAACAGAATATTACAGATGTGATGGTTTGTTTGTTTGTTTGATTTATTAGGGTTTAACGCTGTACTTAAGGTTATTTCACTCAGATGAGAGGGTACCTGCCCAATGGGTGAAGGATACCAAATGAGAACATCACAGGCCAAATACAGGAC
This sequence comes from Mopalia ciliata, assembly GCA_034783835.1. Lineage (NCBI taxonomy): Eukaryota > Metazoa > Mollusca > Polyplacophora > Chitonida > Mopaliidae > Mopalia > Mopalia ciliata. Next base: position 7,994 of record JAVFBW010163546.1, read on the forward strand.
AATACAAAGACCTTACAAACATATCGGCTTCCTGTTCCTCTTGCGCTCAGAAAGCACCAGGACAACAGGAAGCTCCTCCCAGATGTGAGAGCACACCTGTCTCGATGCACTGTATTCCAATAATGGGTTATGATATTGTGACTAAGATGACTAATCTCAGGAGTGGAAGTCTACACAAAGTTTGACAGTTTCTTGCAATACGTCAAGATCATTGCCACTAAAATCTAGAAAAAAAGTTACAAAAACCAAGGTCGTAAAAAATCTAGCCTTAACTCTAAAAAATGAACACACAAGTTTGAATACTAGAGCTTTAGTCCAGATCTGAGCAGATAGATGCATAACCAAAAACAGGGCGAATCAGCATCTTATAGAATCAGATAGAATTAAGTTGGTTTACTGAGACTGTATAACAATTTACTTGGAAGTTCATATTAATCATTGATAAATAGAATAACAATTACATATTTCCTCCGAGCAGTTTTGTATTAAGTGTGACGACCATAGCACCGACCCAGTACACCACAAACACCTCCGCAAACTGGGGTCCTCCGTCATTCATCTGATCGAGATGCTCTGTTGAGCCTTGTAACATCCTGGAGATGAAAATACGCTTACAGCAATCATACAATCAATTCTATAAAGGCTCACAAGAAAACACATTTCTTGGAGTATAGTGCTGATTAGTGCATATACAGTAGTGTTCAGCATTGCAGAAATTTGTTCTGTCCATAAAGCCACATCAAACAAATCATATTTTACTTGAATCTAGTGCTGTTATATATACAGAGGTTATTCTAACTTGAATTCGTTTACTCTGGAGTCTAAGACTTTGGCATAACCAAGGGCCAGAACAACAGTTTATAGACCAGAGTGGTATTTTTTATAATACATAGTCTCCAGTTAATTAAATGTACATTGTTTCCACATTGGTGTGATTTTCGTATAAAACTCTCGACACTGGAAAATGGTTGTTCGGAATATAAATTTTTGTGCCTCAGCCTCAGAGACGGTCAACTAGCAGCATTGGAACATTAGTTTGCAACAAAGTACATGACAACACAGCATAACATTGGAGTCCCAATTAGGGCAACATTAAAAATGTGACGCAGTCTCTTTATAAAGTACATGTATTTACAGTGTGATGTCACCAGTGTTTTCCAACACAATAATCAAAAGCTCTAGAAGCGAATGATCTGAGGTTCACTGTGAAAATACTGTACTATATACTATGCAACAGTTGTAACACCTCATATTTGCAAAGTTGAAAGCACAAACAAGTAAGAATGGCCAGATCACATGATTAGATCTTACCAGAAAGATTACAGTAAATTACAAATAAAAAAGAGAGAAATGAAACTTACATAGCCAGGAAGACACATAGGAGCAGAGGTCCCCACCAGTCCCCTATTAATACAAACATGAACAATATTATCAACTGATATAACGCCTTTTTAGACTTAAGGTTATTTCACTCCTAAGAGCCATATGAGGTGAGCCAGCCCCGTGGTTTGCAGGAAACCACTCTCCATGCCACAGACAACAAACAAAGATGATTCAATACAAACAGATCATTAAGACATCACATACAGTTCTGCATCTTGTTGCTATTTGGCTCTATTGAGCACCAGGTATCTCCCTCAGAATCGCCACAAAATATAGAATTGAATCTTAAACCCTCAGAATTATATAAATTTTGATGTGTGGAAAAATTCACAAAATTGCACATTAAGAAGTGTCAATTAATGCATAAAAAGTAGGTTAAGTTGCAACTTTTACGTTAGCAGAAAAAAATAATTTTAACAGGTGTCAACATGTCACAGTGACATGACATTGATAGCGAATTTGACTTTTGAAACTTTCACTAGGAGGCACAAACAGAAGGATGTTACTCTGTTACACCAAAGAGGACAATATGTACAATTCTGAAAGAGTAAGGTGATGGTGAAAACTTTGCCATAGGATCGAGTCTGGCCATGGTAGTCTTTAACTTTCTGAAGCACAGAAGGGGTTTAGCTAGAACTGCCTTAATCCCTAACCTAGTCTCCTTCTATCTCCATGGTCCGAGTTTCTAAAATAACAGTTTACGGTAAAAGGCAAATCATTTTAACGGGGCACGTTTATCCCAGGCCAGCACAGAGCCAAGCTTTTGCTTTAAATACAGATGAGTTTAATGTTTTAATGATAGTCTGATGTAATTTCATTATAATATTGGATAACGGATTTGAGCAGAAGAATAATAGTAGTAAACAATAGTGTAATATTGAAATACAAAAATTATACTCACAATCTCGCAGTAGAGATCTACTCTGACGTGGGAGGAGAACATGGAAAAACTTTTTACCAACAGCCTTTACATCACGATACTGAAAAAATAATTCAAAAGGACGGACATTAACTGAGGTACCTTAAGAAAAACACACTTAATTGGCTAGTCTAATAATGTTTTAATAAATGTTAACCTTTTGTTTTGAGAAGCAGGTCACATTGTCACTTTTATATCATCACTTAAAAAGTTAATGTACAGAAATCAATCCATATCAGTGTAAATATAATGTATGAATATATGTAAAGCATTTTCCATATTTATTGGTAGAGAAGTACCCCTTTTATTTCCAAGTCAATAAAAACAACAGAAAGGCTATAAAACTGAGCTTTTTATAAAAGATACCATCTGCCTCTGGGATGTCTGGGTGAAAAAGTGAACATAAAAGCGGTTGAAAGTGAAAGTAGCTGATTCAACTGTTATGATACTTCATATGATGCACTTGGTGAGACAGACTGACAATTATGCTAGTTCATTTGATAGCACTGTATAATGTCTTACTATTGTGTCTTTGACTGGTTCATCTAAGGTAGACAACTCATCATCCTCAGGATCTGGAGCTCCAGGTACAGTTATATCCCCTTCTAAAGAAACATCATTCAGTCCCTGAAATCAGAAATGACCGACGAAAATTAAAACGTGGTATTTCCAGATTTTTTTCATGCCATATTTTTGTCGTAAATGTTTTTCAAATAGAAACAATGTATAATGATGATAGGATAAATCTTTCATGCTATTTTGTGCTGGATTAGGGACATAAATAAAGTCTAGGTTTATTTGATTGTCCAGTTTTAATTACGTTGTGCTCACTGGAAATGCGCCTGCAGGCACATCTCTCGCTTAATCACCCACTTATCTCCCCTTGATCTTGATCATTCAAATAAATATAATACTAAAGGTAGAAAACACTGATCCAGTGACTTTCAGTCAAAGTGAATGATTTCTATTTGTAATAAATTGTAACTAGCCTTGTCTAATTCGCACGTCGTTTTCCAATTGCGACTGTCAGATTTTAAAAAAATCTGATCCTTCAGTCAATATCCAAGCTTTCTGTTATCTACTGACTCGTCCTAAACAACTGTCATGTTTAGTGGCTTATGGGAAACCAGATATTCTGTTCAATAAGCCAATCTCCAATATTATTCTATAGAGCATGCTACCAAGCAAACAGCAAGCGCTAGGTCTATTCAACAGACAACA